>JANSVA010000007.1:1220530-1234868 GCA_025504915.1 Erythroxylum reticulatum
AGGTAACAGTTTATAACAAAAAGATAAGCAAAACTTTTGAAACCATTTTTCTTATCATAGAAAATTTTCATTGAGTTCATAAAACACATGTTTCTTAATCTTTCAGCCAAAATCTACAAGTTACAAAACATGAATGCATCAAAATTGTTAATATAACATAAGTACATCAGAATGGTTTGGGTAGGTCCAAAAACAGAACATACTACATAATTCCCATAAGGGTCTTGTGTAGCCGTCAACTTAGGAGAGTCTATGAAGGAGCTCCATGCCACTAGCGGGCAAGCGGGAGAAGTCTATAACTTGGTCGACGTGCACGTGACAGAATTTAGGGGACCACCACAAGCCCACATAACACATAATTCATGACTTGTAAACTTATTGCCCAAAATGACACTTCTTGAAAACTTGCTTTTCATAGACATGAGATATTTCAAAAACATGATTTCATAAACTTGCTATTTTTTCATAGAGAAATCCATTTCAAAGTCTTTTAATCAAACATCAACATAATTCATGTAGCAAACGTATAACAATTTCACAAATCATTCACAAACAATAGATGCAACACTTATGCTGCAATTGAAATTAGTAAACTTCTTTGATTTAAAGAAAAATAGGAGTGCCTTATTTACTCTATTATAAACATATACCCACCATGATATTCTTTGCTTAGAGACTTGCTCAAAATGCTTCTTCTCTTGTTCCCCTTGCCTCTCTTGATCCCTTGCTTCTTTTTTTCTTTCTTGATTTCCTTGATTCTTCACCAAGTGAAGAGATCCTTGGCTCAAATGGAAACTCTTCTCTTCCTCTACCTTTTTCTTTTCTTGAACCACCTCAAACTCTCTTTTGAAAGCTAAGAAAATTGAAACCCTAGCTTATTTTATCTTTTTTCTCTCTTTCATTTTTTTAGTGCATCTCTCTCTTCTCTCTTTTCTCATCCACGCATCTAGCTTCTTCTCCCATCCCCAATTCACGTTTTCTCCTTCTCTTAAAAGCAAGCCAACACTTCTTATTTCAATTTTTGCCATTAATGTTTGAGAAATGTCCGATTTGCCCTTCCTTACAAGCTTAGGTTCTTTTAACCTTAACTGTCTTCCCAAAAACACCCTTGAACATTCTTATAACCTTAACACTTTAATTCAATCAACCCATATCATATAATCTTTCTAACATCAACATAATAATTAACTCACAAACTTCCATAAAGATCTTATAATTGACATAAATCATACTTATTTATCAAGAAAAAATTTGGGGGGCCAACAAGTTTCCTGGTTCGGAAATGGTGTTTCAGAATTGAAAAGGTTTACAATTCAGATTTTAAGTCAATGTGTAAGTGCAATAGTTTGTAAATGAAATTGGAGCACATTTGAATTATTCACTCCAAGAAAAGGAATATATTGGAACATAAGAGGTTAAATGACTTGATTTTTGTTTGATATAATTTAAAGCTTCGAGAAAGGTCTGTTATTAACATTATTAATTTCGATATAATTTCTTATAATTTTCTAATAATTAAATTTTGTTATTTACTTGGATTATTAATAATGTAAGTAGTTCAATTGATCTAATTTCCATTGATAATATTAATCTTTTTGCAGGTTGGATTTCTGAAGAACAGAATTTGGTAGATTTCAATGACTTGAAAGATAATCTTGGATGGGAAAGCATTGACATGCCATTTGGTGCATTAAATTTGAACGATAATGATGATGAAGCCTTTCAATGATGAGAATTTTGTACCAAATGATAACTAGGGTCAGTGTAGTTATAACGGGTATCTTCACGTTGACGATTGAATTTCGCTCCAGGGTTTTGTTTTTCTCTTCTTTTAATTTTACTTATATTTGATGTTTATGTTAAATTCTATATATGTAATGTAATTGTCAATATTTTTATTTCAGGTTTAACTTCTACTTCATTGTTTCCTCATTATGAACTCTTTTTGCAAATTATAATAGTTAAGGATATTTATTGTTCTTTTTATTGGATGTTTTGATGCAATTATTATTTATTAAAATGATAAAATTGTATTATTGTAATATTTTAAATATTTTTCATTATTCTTAATTTTATATTTGCATGATGATGATTGTTTTTTATATTAATTGTGGTTATTATTTATATGTAAAATATTTAAAAAATATTGTTTTTTGTAAATTTGTAAAACAATATTTTTTGAAAAATTAAAAATATATTGTTATTTCATATTAATTGTAACTATTATTTATTATTATGATTTTTAGAAACATGATTAATGTAAACTTGTAAAGTATACAGTATAACTGTACAATATACCAATGGACTATTTTGTAAATTTTAAATTATTATTTTTTGAGAAATTTTTTAAAAATATTTTTTGAAAAATTAAAAAATATTGTTATTTCATATTAATTGTAATTATTATTTATTATTATGATTTTTAAAAACATGGTTAATGTAAACTTGTAAAGTATATAGTATAACTGTATAATATACCAATGGACTATTTTGTAAATTTTAAAATTTTCAGGGACCATTTTATGAATTTAAAGAATTACTCGAAATGATACACGGTATTGATCGATACTAGTAAAATATCATACTAAAATCTAATTTGGTACCAAATCTAGCCTAACATTGATAACTTTATTTCATACGCGTAAGGGTGTGGTTAAAATTTTTTTAGCTTCAAATTGAGAAGTTTACGTTATACCCTTTTGTATGGAAAGTTTTCTACGAGCTAGAAGGTGAATCCACTGACAGTTTATGAACTGTTAAAGATGAAGAGTCGACATATAGACCATTTTCGGCTTAATGCTTAAGCTCGTAATTTTCAAGTCCCTTAACTGCTGTAGCTTAGCAAGAATATGGCAGCAGCCATGTTTGAGAATGGTATTCCACTTCCATAATTTGGGTTCACATCCTTCACACAGGCACAGTTCTCACCGAAAGCATGTTTTAAAACTAAGTTTTGTCTTTCCTTCCCACCTCCCACAATACAGACAAGAACTGCCCTCTTTTACCTGGTAATCAATTTTGATTTGACGAGAAAGAAGCAAATGAGATGTGGGTGCATAAGGACTGCAACCTTTCGGAATTCTTTTGCTTCTTGTCATAGTTTTTTATGGGCTTTTCTGCTGTGAAATGAATGGGAGAATGTAAATTTCTGGAGCGAATTTTGGCAGGTTATTGGTTGGAAAACTCCAGGTTGGTATAGGAATGGCAATGTCAACTCTTGATGGCCGTGGAGCAGAGATCGATTGGGGTGATCTTGAATCCAATTTTCTTTATTGGATTAAGGAATTATGGCCTTGTTATGGACCTTGGAAGAAGATCATGTTATGGGTTTTTGAGGAAGGGTATTGGAATTGGGAATGGAAGTGGATGCCGGATTGGGTGAATTTCTTTTGTTTCTACCTATGATGATTAGTAGTAGTAGGCTCGTTAGAGAGAACCTTGGATCTCTTAAGTTGAGAACTCAAAACTTGGAGCAAATTTTCTGGACCCTTCTTTTATAAATCTTTACAGCTCTTAAATAGAACTTGGTGGAATACCCACCATTACAACAAAGGAATCACAAAAAGCGGTGGATCCCCCACCTTACAACTCGAAAAACATGGGAAATGGGGAGTATGTCCTCCTATAATTTATTGAAAGGGAAACAACTTCATATAAATGTATAAACTAGTGCCACTTATTTAGGAACGTAGTCTTTCAAGTGGGCAGGTGGTCTTCCTATTCTCTTGCCACTAAGCTCTTGTATGTCACCATGATGAAAAGGCATGAATGGATGTAATTTCGTGGGAAGTATTTGACTGGTTCCTTAGACACCTGGAAAATGGTGATTAACATTACTCCTGGCCTCCAATAAGCCCTTGTCCTCAAGGGTGAAGTGAGGGAATTTCTGCCGTGAAAAAGAAATTGATTCCCATGTAGCTATAGCTGGAGATGTATTATGCTAATATACCAGAACCTCAGGCACCTTGTGGTTAATTCTGCAATCAAGAATGGCCAAGGGTTGTTGAGGGGGTTCCTCTTGGATATGAATAGGAAGTTTCGTAACTTCTATGGGTCTTCCTTATGAAATTTCTTAAAAGCAGAGACATGAAAGACAGGATGAATCTTAGTCCCAACTGGCAATTCCAATTTGTATGCTACTGAGCCAATACGTTGTATAATGGTAAAAGGCCCAAAGAACCAAGGAGATAATTTTTGATGGTGACGATTTACTACAGTGACTTGGAGGTATGGTTGGAGCCGCAAGAGGACCTTGTCACTAAACTGGAATTCCAATTGGCGGTGATGTGAATTATACTTAGCCTTCATGTGTTGTTACGTAGATAATAAAATTTGGCACAAAGATGCAAAGACTTCATCGTGTTTTTATAACGCGACATCTATGGCATCGAGTTTGGACATATCTGGGTAATATGACAATAGTCGAGGTGGGGACCGACCATACACAACCTCAAAAGGGGTAGCCCGAAGGTAGGAATGAAAGCTGGTATTATACGAATATTTTGCCTAAGCTACCCAATCTAACCACTTAGTAGGATGGTTGCTGGTGAAACACCATAAATAGATCTTGATTGTTCGATTAACTACTTTGATTTGGCCATCTGATTGTGGGTGATAGGTAGAACTAAAACAAAATTTTGTACCACTGAGACAGAAGATTTATTACCAAAATTCACTTGTAAATGTGACATCACGATTGTTGACAATGGATTCTGGTAAACCATGCAACTTAAAGATATTGTCGAAGAATAGACGTGCAATGGTGATAGCCGTATAGGGGTGGAAGTCATGGAAAGCTTTAATTTTTGAAAGGCAACTAAGGAAGTCTCAGTCCAGTTGAAAGAATTTTTTCGAAGCATTGCTATAAGTAAGATTGCAATTGTTCCGTAATTTTGAATGAATTTGCGGTAATATCCTGTAAGGACAAAAAATCCTCTTAGAGCTCGAATATTGGTAGGTTGTGGCCACTCCGTCATGGCAAATATTTTACTTTTGTCCACTTGGACTCACTCATGTGAAATGACACACCTCGAATAAGCAATCTTTGTTTGGGCAAAAGAGCATTTAGATTGCTTCAAAAATAATTGATGGTCAAAAAGTAATTGGAAGGTAGTTCGCAAATGTTGGAGATGCTCAATCCATGTGTGGTTGTAAATAAGGATATCATCAAAGAAGACCAACATGAATTTCATGAGATGGCCACTAAAAACATCATTCATTAAAGATTGGAAGGTTGATGGTGCATTCGTTAGCCCAAAGGGCATAACTAAGAATTTAGAGTGGCCATGATGTGTCCTGAAAGCTGTCTTCTTTATATCTTCTTCCCTTATCTGGATTTGGTGGTACCCCGAACGCAAGTCCAGCTTGGTAAAATATTTTGCTCCAAATAGTTCCTTGAGCAGTTCTTCTATCACCATAATAGGAAATTGATCACGGATGGTCTCTACATTCAGCTCTCTATAATCAACGCACATGCGCCAAACGCCATCTGCTTTAGGAACCAAGAGTACTGGGGAGGGGGGGAGAATGGTGATTGGCTTAGTCGAATGACGCCTTGCTGTAGTAATGTTGCACATTGATTCTCAATTTCATCCTTTTGGTGATGTAGATAACGATAAGGCCTGACAACTACTGGCCACGTGCCATTCACTAGAGGAAGATGATGGTCACAAGCACGAGAGGGAGGTAATCCAGTGGGTTCTTAAAAAAGATGGTAGAATCTTATGATTAATTTTTGGAATACGGTATTAGTTTCTAGGTTAACTGAAATTGCATGAAGAGTTAGAGTCTTTGAAAGGGGCATCATTGCCGATGAGGTAGGAGTTTGACTTGTCAAAGGAGTCCTAACCCCTTTTAACTCCACTTGTTTCCCTTGGTTAGAAAATGTAATACTCATTGCAGAGAAATCCCATAAAATTGGCCCCAACGTTTTCAACCAATTTACACCTAATACAATATCAAAACCACTTAGTATGAGGGAAAATAAATCAATGTAGAAGGTGTGGACTCCCAATTTGAGAGGAATGCCACAACATTTGCTGGGACTGATCAAATTTTCGCCATTGGCCACTATCACATTGAGCCCATCCCTTCTTTCCATTGGAAGTGTGTAGTCTGAAACGATACGATAGTCAACTCAGCTATGGGTGCTTCCTGAATAGATAAGAATTTAAAATGATAATCCATGCCAATGGCCTTGTAGTCACATGGTTTGAGGAGTGCTCACTCTACTAATAGCATGCAGTGAAATCTCCAAAGAGTCAGTTGGTTGCAATTCAGTTTACTCTTGTTCCTCTTCAATTTATTCAATTAGATCAAGCCAGAATAACTTTTTACATTGGTTTCCTCGAGTAAAAGGTTCATCACAATTAAAACAAAGGCCTTTGAGCCGTCTCTCCTCCATCTCGGCGTGATTCAATCGACGGACGGTGTGAGAACATTGGGAGGTTGGCTGTTCTGGTGGCTTTGTTCGTCAAACATCAGTTGATGCAGCCCGGCTAGTCTATCACCTACGTTCATATAAACGAGACATGCTCATAGCCGTTGCTAAATCTGGAGAATCATGAAGCTCTACTTCAACAGCAATGGAATTGACAAGACCACTAATATAGAGTTCGATCTTTTGTGCTTGAGTTAGGTGGCCAACATGTGATATCAATTGTTCGAACTGCTCCTGATATTCAACCATATAACCTGTTTGATATAATTTGGCTAAGGCTGTCAATTTATTATTTCAAATCGGGGAACCAAAATAAAGTTGGCAATGATGTTTAAATTCATTCCACATCAGATTTAGAGAATCCTCTTCCATCTGAATGAACCAAAGTTGGGCATTGCCTTCCAAATGGAATGAGGCAAGGCTGACTTTTTCAGCTTTCAGTGTACCTTCGTGTCGGAAAAAATGGTTACAATAGCTCAACCATCCAAGGGGATCGTCTAGCCCATTATAACGTGGGAAATCCAATTTTGTGAATTTCAAGATAAGGCCACCTGTGCCGGACCCACTAGCTGTCTGGGAAACCTTAATTTGCAGGTTGTTGTTGCCATTGGTAGCACTACTAGAAGACTGTTGAGTGGCTACTAATTCTTTGGCCAATTCATTTAAAAGAGGTTCACTGCTTCTTGACGTGTTGCGTTGGCTGCACGTTCTTCTTAGATTATCTGAAAAATTTGGGTGAGTTGTTGTTGTATTTGGTCTCCCATAATAGCTGTCTTTGATACCAAAATGTTATGGACCTTGGAAAAGGATCGTGTTATGGGTTTTTGAGAAAAGGGATTGGAAGTGGGAATGGAACTGGATGGCAGGCTGGGTGAATTTCTTTTTTTCTACCTATGATGATTAGTAGCAGTAGGCTCATTGGAGAGAACCTTGGATCTCTTGAGTTGAGAACTCAAAACTTGGAGCAAATTTTATGGATCCTTCTTTTATAAATCTTTGTAGCTCTTAAATAGAGCTTGGTGGAATACCCACCATTAGAACAACGGAATCACGAAAAGCGGTGGATCACCCACCTTACAACTCAGAAAACATGGGAAATGGGGAGTATATCCTCCTACAATTTATTGAAAAGGAAACAACTTCATATAAATGTATGAACTAGTGCCACTTATTTAGGAACATAGTCTTTCAAGTGGGCAAGTGGTCTTCCTATTCTCTTGCCATTAAGCTCCTGCATATCACCATGATGAAAAGGCATAGATGAATGTGATTTCGTGGGAAGTGTTTGACTGGTTCTTTAGACACCTAGAAAGTGGTGGTTAACTAACCTGTTCAAATAAAAATATAATAATTGAAATCAGAAGAGGCGAGCAATTGGAGCCATGATGGGAAATCACAACTTGCTAAAAAAAGCCAAGGCATTGGCTACAACATTTCCCATCCTAGTACTATAAGAAAATAAGACGCAAGAAAATTTTCAATTGAGAAGTCACCCTGGCACCAAATTCAGCCATACGCTCCTTGTCACTATAGGGTATATTTTATTTATGGTGTTTCTGTTGTCATATTTTACGAAAGAACATAGAAAAATAATGAGTACGTAGAGCAGATGATACAAAAGAAGAATGATATAGAAAAATAATGAGTACGCAGAGCAGATGAGACAGAAAAAGAATGAACAACTTGTTTCCAAATTTTTCATTATTTGTTCAATGGTTACAACGGTTAATAAAAGTGCTCAAATTAGTAAGATGATGACACGTGTTTTAGTTCTGGATCGTTTGTTATAGCCGTTACAGATCCAACGCATATTTCTTCTTATCATTAATGCTAGTTTTTTTATGTTTTCTTTTTCTTGCTCTTCTACTATGTCTTCGAAATTATTCTCTTTCTACCTTCTATCGATCTTGTATGTTGCTTTTGTTCGTAACATCCCCTTCCCCTCTAGAAACCATCAAATCTATCAGATTAACTTTTTGAAAACTTTTTCGTAATTCGAACAATGTTTCCCATATGACCCTTTCTTTGATTTCCCCTTACCATTGCACCAGTACTCGAGTTATTGTGCGATTATGATGCTTGATCATTCTTCTTCCCATATGGCTTCTGATGCTCTCTCCACATTGGTCAAGGTCAATGGTAATTACACAGAACAAGGTGTTTTGTCAAAGCAACATGGAAAGTTGGATGAACCGCAGATCCTTTAGGAAGTTCTAAGATATATGCTACTGCATTAATATTTGTCACGATATGGAATAACCCATAATACAATAGAGCAAATTGTTGATCGGCCTTTCTTTACATGAAATGTTGTTAGTAGGGTTGAAGCTTGACTTAAACCCATTGTCCTACTTCAAATTCTCTCTCTATCTTTTGTCAACATATTGCTTTATCCTCTATTGTGCTCTGTTTATTTGAAACTTAGCTATTTAAAGCACCATCTCCCAGTCCTGTAATACTTGGTCGATCAAAAGGCTATAGGAGTCTCCAACTAAGTAAGGTATCTAGAGAGATGGAGGGTAATGGTAAAGAATTTCAAAGGGGGTTGTATTGATGGCTACATGATGAGTTGTGTTGTACCACCATTCTGCCTTTGACAACGTATGCCTATTTATATAGAGCTTCATTACAAAAACAAATGAGATATGCTTCCAGAATTTTATTAGTGGCTTCTAATTGTCCATCTGTCTGACAATGATAAGAAGTAGAGAACCTCAAGCTAACTATTGTAATCTAAAAGTCTCTTGCCAAAAGAACTTAGGAATAGGGGATCACGGTCGCTTACTATAGCTTCTAGAATTTCATGTAGCTTAAAAACATGGTCCATGAAAATTTGTGCAATATCCTTAGCAATATAAGGATGACTTAGGGTTATAAAATGAGAAAACTTGCTTAGTCTATCCATGAATACATAAATGCAAGACTTCCTTTTCGAAAGAAATAGGCCTTCCATAAAATCCATGCTTATTTCTTACCAATAACCCTTCGGTATTGGAAGAGGTTGTAATTGACCTGGGTAAGCTACATAATAGTACTCACTTTGTTGGCACGTAACGCAACTGGTTACATATTTTCAAATATCCTTTGCTAGTTGTTTCTATTGGAACAAATTCTGAACTCTTTTAATCATTGAAATTATGTCAGATTGTCGGCTATTATATGAAAAAGATATAAGTTTCTTCCTGAGTTTCTTATCATACCATATGACTAATCTTCCTTTCTATCTTAGTAGGCCAGTTCTCTCTTTGTAATTCCAGTTTGAACTTCTTGGTTTTCTAGCTTCCTGATTAGGTCTCTAATGGTAGTGTCCTTCATCCATTCTTCCTTAATTTCTTCCATTAGGTTTGTCTATACTTGGAACATCGTCACTGCTAATAAATCTTGACTCTATACTCTAAATAATGTGTTAGCTACAACATTCTACATTCTCCTCACCATTTCTAACATGACTTTAAATTTGTATCCAATCAATTTAGGCAATCAATTTTATTGAAACAATGCTAAAATTCGTTGTTCTAAGAAGTATGTCAGGCTCGTATGATTCATTAGAACTCTGAAAAATATCCTATTCAGGTAGTGGTGCCATTACTTTACAGCTTAATGACAGTTAGGAACTCTTTTCATAGGATGAAAGACCTTGGTGTTTAGGGGCCAAGACTTTGTTGAGGAATGTTATAGGTGTCCATATTATTGGAGTACCACTCTAATTCCTTTATCATAAGCATTTGCTTCCATCGTGAACGATCGTGAAAAATTAGGTCGTGCAAGAACTAGAGTTGTTACCAACATTTCCTTGGACTTCTTTAATGATCACTACTAATCATCATGTCATTCCTACTTCCTTACAGTTTGTTTCTTTAATAATGCATTTAAGGATTTAGCTATTAGCCCATTGCACTTAATAAAGCATCGACAGTATCCTATCAGACTGAGGAAGCTAATTCTTTTAAAGTTCATAGTGATGGCCAATGTTTGATAGTGTGAATTTTCTTTTCACCCATTGATACCCCTTCTTTAGAGATGGAATGTCCTTGATACTCAATATGTTTGTCCCTGAAGAAACATTTTTGCCTATCGAGGAAGAGTTATTGCTGCTTTTAAATATATAAAACCTTCCATAGATGCTCCAAATATTGTGTTAAATTACAACTATAGATGAGGAGACTGTCGAAGAAAATTAACAAGAATTTTTGCAAATACGATTTGAAGATTTTGTTCATAAGATTTTGGAAATTGGAAGGTGCGTTTATAAACCCAAAGGGCATCACCAAAAACTCAAAGTGTACTTTATGCGTCATGAAAGCAATTTTTGGAATATCTTCTTCGTTCGTCCTAATTTAATGATATCCAGATCTATGGTCCAATTTGGAATACCAACTAGAGCCTTTTAATTCTTCCAACTGTTCCCCAATCATAGGAATGGGAGATTTACTCTTAATGGTGTTTTTGTTTAGTTCTCAGGAATTGACGCACATTCCTAAGTAATATCTTCTTCTTGAACAAGATCATTAGAGACATATAATGACTCATGCTCATCTCGATGAGACCTTATTTCAAAAGCTCTTGTACATATCATTTGATGGTATATTTCTGCTTGCCTAAGTACATATAAGGATGTATATTAATAGTATTGACTTTTTGTTTAAAAAGGATGCTGTAATTGTGAGTTGCCTTGGCTACTAAAACAATTATCTAACTTTCACTAAAAGCCCTTCCAGTTCCTCTCTAGTATTCGTTTTATCCCCTAGGAACAAATGTTAAATGTGAAACTCCACTAGATATGTTAAACTTAGCATGAATAATGAATTTTTGTTTGGATTTGACATTAGTTTGCGAAGACCTTTACCTGTTATTTCCTTAGCTACTTGCCCTGGGTTGCCTATCAATTTTGTTGTTCGACCTTCTTATTATGCAATGGTGTGTTCCTTGAAGTTGTAGATTATGTAATCCAGTGATACTATCCATTTTATTCCCAACACCATATCACACCTCCTAGTTTAAAGATAAACACATTGGTGGTAAACGAAAACCGTTGCATCTTCCAAGTAAAGTTTTGGCATGCTTGATGACACTTCAGACCTCCTCTACCGTAATGTTTAAGGTTGGTGTTGAGCAAGTTTTATAATTAATAATACCCTCAATACACTATAAGTATACGTATTGTATCTTGTAGTATATAAGGTTATCGTTCTCACGAGGATTATGCAAGCTTAACAATTTAAACCTAACTTTGTCTAATTTATCAGAATGTGATTTGAATAAAAATAATTAATAGAGGTAGAATCAAATAATATAACAAAGCAAATAATCAAATAACAATTGAGCTACGAATTAAATTTATAGTTATGATCAATATTGAATACTTTTGACTTATTTTTTTCTTATTTTGTTTTCTTTAATATTGTTGATTTAATTATGTGTTTAATACTAGATTTACTAAGTTATCGATTACTCTCTCTTAAGATTTAATCAATTAACCCTAATTGAATTTGAAATTTTCATATTTGCAACCTCTCGATTCACAAAACTTTCCTTAATGTTTTTAATTAGATCTAACATTGATTACTTTTGACTCACTCTCTCAATTTGTTGTCAAGTTTAAGCATAAACAATTATCACAGACATCTAATATGTATTGAAATTAACAATAATCAAAGCCATAAAATAAATCCTAATATGGAATTTATAACTTCTTGAACATGTTTAACATCTTAAATTCAGATTACACATCAAGGATAATGAAAGAACTAAATGAAAAGAAGAAAAACTCTAATTATTCCTTGATCTGGATAGTTGGAATTCCTAGATGTTCTTTTTGATCTCCCACATTTGAGCCACTTTATGTTGAATTCTGAATTTTTGTGTGTGTATTTCACGTCCTAACATAATGTATTAGGGCTTTAGGGTTTTAGAGGTGTAATGATAAGCCGATTTTCTTGATATATTTTAGCTCTATTTTGTCATTGTTTTGTATTTAATGATGTTAAATTGCCTTTAGTTTTTGTGAATTTGGTATTGCTCCTTTGTTCTCGGTGTTTGCAAATGTTTTAGGAAGACAATGAAGAAAACTCGAGGAATACACGGTCAACCCATGTAAAGACACGCAGCCTGTGTAAAGTTTGCAGTTAAAGATAAAGGCCTGTGAGAAACACGGTCTGACTATGTAAATCAACACGGACCGTGTCCTCCCACGATGAATACACACAGCCAGACCCGTGAGAAACATGGTTTGACCGTGTATATTCACACGACCCGTGTATGAGGTTACCTTGACAGTTTTCGGTGATCAAAAAGGAAGTTGGTGGGAGGAGAAAGAGAGCAACTTTTTGGAGAGAGGCGAAGCTAGAGAACAGGAAGGAGGGAAAAGACAAAAGCAATCAAAAAGGAAAACTTCTCAAGATGCAATTAGAGTTCTTTTTCCTCCTCTTTTTACTTGTTATTTATCTTTAATGTTCATATTTCTGGCTTTACAATTTAGTTGAATTTAGTCATGATTCTACAAATTCATTTATTTTGGGATGTTTGTTTCAACTTGGAATTTATGTGTTAAACCTAATGCCTTTACTTCTAAATTCAATAGTGAATTGATTTTAGTAAAGTAATTTAATTCAATGTTGATTTGATCTTTCTAATCTAGGGTTTTATTTGAATTATGATAGATATTAAACTAAGTACTGAAAAGTGATATTTAATGTCTGAATTACTAGACTTAATTGAAAGAATATTTAGAAATAGAATTCTTCATTAAGAGTACTTGAGATTAACCATTGTGTTCATTGGGTTGGATTCGATTTTGGTCTAGGAAACTAGTTTAAAAATTGGAACCAACATGTTAATTAATTCAAAAAAATTAATTGATAAGAGCGGTTTAATGTACTTGGATCAATATTTTATTTCATAAGGATGACATGATTTATTTGTTGGGATGAACTCCTACAATATTGGCTTAAATTCTGTTAATCTCGTATTGATATTTCCTTAACAAATGAACTTTCACATTCTATTGCTTAGCAAATTTAGAAGGTATAAATTTAGTACTTTGACCTAGTCCTTGTGGATCGACACTTGATTGCTGCAAACCTTACAGAGCCTTGCAGGGACTTGCATCAAATGTTGAATTTTTCTGAATATAGTTGACTAAGCTTTCTTTAATTCAGTTTTATTTGTATATTCTTTGTATATAAGCTTGTTTACTCTCAATTGTGTTTCTCGTGCAGTGGAGAATTATATTTATATGCTATATACTTTCATAGCCACATTTTATCCTGAGATCGACAAAACATACCACAGGAGAAAGAGATAGAAGTTTGCAGAAAAGAAAAAGGTGATAACTCCCAGCAGTAACAATATGATGGTCGAAGGAGTAGGACAGTGACTTCGCGATTATTCAGAGCCAGGGGTTCAAGAAAACACTTTCAGGATTCGGAATCCAAGTATGGAAGCAAATAATTTTGAGTTGAAACAAGCCCTTATCTCTATGGTGCAGCAATCGCAATTTGGAGGGACACCTGTCGAGGATCTAAATATGCACTTAATGGTCTTCCTTAAAGTTTGTGACACTCTGAAAATAAATGGAGTTATCCCTAATGTAATTCGTCTCTGCCTTTTCCCATTCTCTTTAAGAGATAAGGCAAGAGTATGGCTTCATTCACTTCCAGCTAGATCTATTACTACATGGGATCAACTCTCCAGGATGTTCTTAGCCAAGTATTTTCCTCCAAGCAAAATGGCTAATCTTAGAAATCAAATCTCAACATTCACACAAAAAGATGATGAGACATTGTATAAAGCGTGGGAGCATTATAAAGATTTACTTCAATTGTGTCCACACCATGGCTTACCAAATTGGATGGTCCTTCATAACTTCTACAATGGATTACTTCAATCGATGAGGACATT
>JANSVA010000007.1:1256525-1271575 GCA_025504915.1 Erythroxylum reticulatum
AGTTAATTAATGATTCCTTAATTTATGCTAATCTAACTTAATTAATTTAATCTAATCATGCTTATTCTTTAAAAAAATTTTTGGGGCTAACATATGTAGTCTTACCTTTCTCTACTCCTTGTTGTTGCCTTTTTTAGTTTCCTTGCAGTGGGGGAAACTCTGTGGTGCTAATTTGGAAGGGTATGGTTATTATAGCAGGCACGGGTTCCAAGTTTGTTTGTGGATTATTTTTAGGATTTTCCAGATCCATTATGGTGGTGGTTAGGTTACTATAAAAGGAAGGTAGTTTTTATGGTTTTGGGGAAGGATTAGTGGCTGTTGGCTTTTTGGTGATAGAGGAGAAGTTTATCTACTTAGGGGACAAGTTTAATTAAACAAATTATATCTATACAGCAAGACTGATATTTAACAATGCATTATGATCACTTAAGTATTAAACATGTTACAGTGATTTTGACTAATTTTTCTATATATAAACTTTTTGTATTAGTCCTTTTAATGTACAATGTAATGTTCTAATCTAATATAATATATGGAATTAATATCTATTATATTTAAGTCAAATCATATTAGTTCTTTAACATTACTATTTGATTTTTATAATGACATTTGAAAATATACTTCAGAGCATTATTCTACCTTAGCTAAGAATTTTATAAATCAATATTAATCAAGAACTATAGAACATTTACCCTAATTAGATAAGGTGGCAGTCATATATTGATCATTAAAATACATCCATATAATTCATACCATGTTTAATAACTTTTAAGTGAGTTTTGCTTTATTAGGATAAGTTCTAAAAAGTACCAAAATATACCAATTCCACATTAGATAAATTGATGATCTCAAATTAAATGATCACTTACATAATTATTATAATAAGTATTCCAATAGACACAATTGATTTTTCATATAAAATTTGCATATTATGTCAGTTTAATAAACTTTTCCTTAATAAACACAAAGACATTTACTTAAATATCTTTGTGCTTGAATATATGAGATTGACTATTTCCTTTATAAGAAAGAAATGCAACATATATTGGTCTTTTCACTTTATTAATGTATAATCTTAATAAAGTAACAAGTATGGATAATTTATTAATAATACTTAAATGCAATATGAATTTAATAATCATGATTTCATTACCATTTTAATATCATCTAGATATTATTTTATAAGTTAAATAATTACATTTGGATGAAACATTAATCAACCAATTAATTACAAGACATAGACCCATAAATTTTGTTAGTTTTGTATATTTTCATCGATCTAAAGGACATTGTCATTAAAACCCACATCAATGGATTAGTATTTTAAAGATTACATCCACTAAAATTCCTCTTGATATGGAGAAGAACTCTCTCAATACATAGGGATTTTGGATGTACCATCCATTATGGCCTAGCTGTGTATTTCTGGAAGCTCTAAACATAACAAAAAAAATTGGAGAACAACCTGCTGTAGCTTAAAACTTTGGTGACATAATTTTTGAAGTGATAAGGAGTGAAAGTGGGAGCTACTTTTGTATTTACTCTTAAACTCACAAATCGAAACGAGCAACCTATACAAGAGGACTATATAAAGTCTTTGGTCATAAAGTCTACCCCTATCATGAATAACAACAACATCGCCTCTGATGGTTCCTTAGTTGTCCCCTCTCCTAGCGAGCCTAGTAAGATTGATGTGTACTCTTTGGCTTTCTATGTTACTTGTACGGCTGGTGGTCTTCTCAGATATGATCTAACTCACATGCCGATTACTCCTCCTGATTTTGTTAAGAGTAACATGCAGATTGACCGTGCAAATTGTAGAAGCATTTCATCTAGTTTTGGAGTTCTGTTAAATGAGCAAAGTCTGAGCTTTGCAAGTGGTTACATTGTTGGAGTATTCTGTGCGATAGTGTCTCATTCTGATAATCTAATCTCCTTCCTCCATAATGCTAAAGGAGAAATTATTGGTGATGTTGTAAAAAGGATAGCTGGTAAAAAGAAAATAAGATTATTCATTTTTTGTTCATTCTGTAATCCCCAAGACAAGGTTTTCTAAAGCAGAAAGAATTGTTATGTATAAAAATATTATAGCTATTACACAACTGTAACTAGTATAAAACTGCAACTGTTTCCCTCACAAGGTGGATGTGAATTAGCTATTGTGTCTCTCTCTCTCTCTCTAAAGCTCTCTAGTCTTCTCTCTTCTTTTTAGACTCTTCTTTTTCTCTCTCTTCTTGTCTTTATTATGTTCTTCATTTTTTATTCTCAACAAGTGGTATCAAAGAAGTCAATTCTACATGGAATCGAAGAAAACATGAAAAGCTTGATGGAAGTATAGATCAAAAGTGAGAAAATGTTTCTAGAATTTCAAAGCAGGAATGAGAAACTGTTTCTGGAACTTCCAAGTAGGAATGAGAAAAATGTTTTTGGAAGCTCTAAAAAGAACATAAAAATTAGAGAACAACCTGTTGCAGCTTAAAACTGTGGTGACACAATTTTTAAAGCGACAAGGAGTGGAAATGAGAGCTACTATTGCAGTTACTCTGGAACTCACAAATCGAAACGAGAAACCCATGTAAGAGAAGGGCTATATAAAGTCTTTAGTTGTAGAGCCCTCCTCTTTCATAAATAACAACGATGTCGCCTCTGTCAGTTCCTAAATTGTCCCCTCTCCTAACGATACTAGTAAGATTTAGACGTACTCTCCAGCTTTCTATGCTACTTGTACGGCTGGTGGTCTTCTCAGTTGTGATCTAACTCACATGATGGTTACTCCTCTTAATTTCATTAAGAGTGATAGATTGACCCTTGAAAAGTATAGAAGCATATCTAGTTTTGGAGTTCTTTTAAATGAGCAGAGTGTGAGGGTTATAAGTGGTTACATTGCTAGAGTTTTTTATTTGATTGTGTCTCATTTTGATAATCTAATCTCCTTCCTCCATAATGCTAAAGGAGCAATTGCCGGTGGTGCTATGAAGAAGATGGGTGGTTAAAAGAAAATAAGATTATTCATTTTTTTCCATTCTGTAAACCTCCATAACCTTGGGAACAAGGTTTTCTAAAGGAGAAAGAATTGTTACGTATACAATATTATAGCTATTACATAGCTGTAACTAGTATAAAACTGAAACTATTTCCCTTACAAGGTGGATATGAATTCACTATTATATATGTGTCTCTCTCTCTAAAGTTCTCTGTTCTTCTCTCTTCTCTCTACACCCTTCTCTTTCTCCTTCTCTTCTTCTCTCTATTATGTTCTTTATTTTTTATTCTCAACAAATGGTATCAGAGAAATCGATTCTGCGTGGAATTAAAGAAAACATAAAAAGCTTAATAGAAGCACAAATCAAAAGTGAGAAAATGTTTGTGGAATTTCAAAGAAGGAATGAGAAAATGTTTCCGGAATTTCAAAGAAAGAATGAGAAAATGTTTCTAGAAGCTCTAAATAGAACAAAAAATTAGAGAACAACCTACTGCAGCTTAAAACTATGGGGACACAATTTTTGAAGCGACAAGGAGTGGAAGTGGGAGCTACTATTATAGTTACTCTGGAACTCACCAATCAAAATGAGCAACCCATGCAAGAGAAGGACAACGTAAAGTCTTTAGTCATAGAGTCCACCCCTCTCATAAATAGCAACGACGTCATTTATGATGGTTCCTTAGTCGTCCCCTCTCTTAGCGATTCTAGTAAGATCGAGATGTACTTTCCCACTTTCTATACTGCTTGTACAACTGGTGGTCTTCTTAGCTATGATCTAACTCACATGCCGATTACTCCTCCTGATTTCATTAAGAGTAACATGCAAATTGACCATGCAAAGTATAGAAGCATTTCACTGATTTTAAAGTTATGTTAAATGGGCAGAGTGTGAGCTTTGCAAGTGGCCACATTGCTGGAGTTTTTTGTGTGATTGTCTCTCAATATGATAATCTAATATCCTTCCTTTATAATGCTAATGGAGCAATTGCTAGTGATGCTATGATGAAGATGGGTGGTGAAAAGAAAATAAGATTATTCATTTTTTTCCCATTCTATAAATTTCCATAACCTTGGGAACAAGGTTTTCTAAAGCAAAAAGAATTGTTACATAAAAAAATACTATAGCTATTACACAACTGAACCAATATAAAACTATAATCGTTTTCCTCACGAGGTGGCTATGAATTAGCTATTATGTACGTCTCTCTCTCTCTAAAGTTCTTTGTTCTTCTCTCTTCTTTCTGGACTCTTCTCTTTCTCTTCTTCTCTCTATTATGTTCTTCATTTTTTTATTCTCAACACCGTGCACCGAAACTAGAGGTGATTTGGCTGTGATATACATTTATTTCCAAATATTTAAAGCCTATCTTAAGTTATGAAAAAGGATGAGAACATTTTGAAAAGGTTTGAGATTCTTGTTCTCTACCATATGGGATATAATAATTGTTCATTATTGTGAGTATGCTAGCAAAGATTTAGTTTTGTTTTGAAAATTACAAAAATCATGATGATCGATATATACTCCCGAAAGCAGAATCGCTACTCATATTCACACTTTTATTTCTTATTACTATATCTAAAAATTTAAATGTTTTAGCATTTCATTAACGAAAATATAAAATTTCCATTGGTATTTTTTATTTATCTAGACTACTCTTTCTCAGTCTTATATTTTTATATTTAATCTTCCATAAAATGGAAATTAAATGAGTTTTGAGGTATATAACATATAAATCCTCTACAAAACGAATTGAACTACCAAAAACGGTACGAATTCAGTTACAAATTTTTTAAAAATATATTAATAAAATGCTAACCACTCTTGTCATATTTGGCAACTAAATTGAAGGCATGCCATTTTCATTAAAAAATATTTTTTTGAAATTGAATAAAAATAAAATTAAAAAACTCATTTAAGGTCTTAAAGGAAAAATACAAGTAATAACAATTAGTTACCTAACTACGAACTACGTACTCAAACCAAAAATTTCCAATAAAAAGGTGGAAAAGTCTGAGCTAATAACGATAGCTATCTAAAATTTAATTAGATAACTAGGGCCAAAAGGGTGTTGGTAGAAATTACAAATTAAATCTCACAGGTAAAATAAGCAAGGAAATAACACGTAGAAATTTAAGGTGTTTGACCCTCTAATTTGGGCTATGTCCATAGGAAAAAATTCGAATAAAACTTCCACTAATGAAAATTGTAGGTACAAAGAGTGAAAATGATATAACAAAATAGTGGCACTCACACATAAGGTGTTTCCCAAATTTACTATCCCTAGGATAATATCTTCACTATTTTGTCACTCACCCTTTTAAGAAAATGTTTCCTAAAATACTCCAAATTCACTCTCTCACACAAAACTTTAAACACACAAGTCTCTCTAACTCACCACAAATACATGTATTAAAACACACATCTATGGAAGAGGGAGGGAGGGTCTTTATATAGACCCTCCACTAACTTTGCCACAATTGTCAATATGTAAGATATGGTTGTCCACCACCACAGTTTACATGTAACTTGTCGACAACTTGCATGCATCCACTACCTTTGGCACAACTTTCAATATTTAAGTTGTGGTTGTCCACCACCACAGCTTACATGTAACTTATGGACAACTTGTATGCATATATTGCATGTAAGTTGTTCATAGTAACTTGCCTCTTTTTTTTTCTAGATACCTAAATCTAGAATGGAAGAACCATGTATGTTGGCATCGATTTATAAATCTCCCCCTACCAACTACATAGTATTTACAATCATTCCTACAGATGATCGACATAACTCAAACTTCCCTTAGCTAGAACTTTTGTCATCATATCTGATCCATTCTCATCTGTGTGAATCTTCTCAAGTTGTAATAGGTTCTTCTTTAAAACCTCTTTGATCCAGTGATATCTCACATCAATATGTTTTTGATCTTGAATGGAATGCAGAATTTTTATCAAAGTGAATAGTGCTCTAATTGTCACAAAACAGTTAATATCTATCTTGATGAAAACCAAGTTCATTTAAGAACTTCTTCATCCCTAAGAGCTTCTTGTATGCTTCTGTCGCAGCAATAAATTCCACTTCAATGGTGGATAGAGTGTCACATTTCTTCAATTTTGATTGCTATGACATAACTCCCCTTGTAAAGATAATTAAGTAACCTAAAATAGACTTTCTCGAATCAACATCACTAGCTATGTCTACATCTGTGTATCTAACCAACACTAGCTTGATAGTTCCAAAACATAAGCATATTTTGGAAGTACCATATAGATAACTGAGAATCCACTTCACAGCATCTCAATATTCCTTACCAAGATTTGAAAGGAACCTACTCACTACTCCAATTGCATGAGCAATATCTGGCTGTGTATATACCATGCCATACATCAAACTTCCAATCGTAGAAACATAAGGGACTTTCATCATCTCTTCCTTCTCTTCATCCATTCAAGGGCATTGTTTAGTACTCAGCCTAAAGTGATTAGCAAGAGGACAACTAACCACTTTAGCTTTATCCATATTAAACCTTTGAAGTACTTTCTCAATTTAATTTTCTTATAATAACCATAAATTGTTGGTGCCCCTATCTTTAATAATCGTCATGTCAAGAATTTGTTTTGTTGGTCCCAAGTCTTTTATAGCAAAAGACTTGATTTACTGCTTTTTAAACTGTTAATCTTGTTGATAATTTAGCCAATAATCAACATATCATCAACATAAAGTAAAAGGATAATGAAATCATCACCAGAAAATTTATGTATAAAAACACAATGATCTGAAGTAGTCTTCTTGTAGCCTTGCTCCCCCATAACTATTTCAAACTTTTTATACCACTGTCTCAATGCTTGTTTTAAACCATAAAGGCTTTTCATCAATCTACACACGTAGTCCTTGTTCCCTTTTTCCTTGAAACCCTCTAGTTTCTCCATATATATCTCTTCTTCCAAATCTCCATGAATAAAGTTGTCTTCACATCCAAATGCTCAATTTCTAAGTCTAAACTTACTGTTAAAATAAGAGCTATATGAATGGATGGCATTTTCACAACTGGTGAAAATATCTCATCAAAATCAATACCTTTTCTTTGGTTGAATCCTTTAACAACTAATCTAACTTTGAATCTTAGATGAGGATTGTGTTCATCATGCTTAAACTTGAACACCCATTTATTTTTCAAAGCTTTCTTGCTTTTTGGCAACTTTACCAGCTCAAAAGTTTTATTCTCATGCAAGGACTTCATCTCATCTTGCATATCTTCAAACCATTTCATCTTATGTTCATTTATTATAGCCTCTTGAAAATTCTCAGGTTCTCTTCCATTAGTAAGTAACAAATACTGATCACTAGAGTATCTAGTAGTGGCTTGTCTTATTCGTATAGATCTCCTTATTAGAACTTGAGCAATCTCTAGTGCTAGTGGTTGATTCTAGATGTCATCTTCATCAAAATCTTCATCGAATTAATTTTGAATAGGAGCATCATCATAAGCTATGTTCAACTTGTGATTGTTACCTTCACCTCAAATTGTCTTGGCATAATTTTAGGAGGAATTAACTATAAGTCCACCAGGTCACCATTTCTTCTTGGAACATCCTTTTTCACTTTGTCAAGATCTTTAACATTTTGATCTTCAATAAGTATAGTATCATGACTCCAAATAAACTTCTTCTGAACTAGATCATAAAATCGATAACCGAATTGATCTTCTCCATAACCAATAAATATACACTGGCATGTCTTAACGTCGAGCTTGGATCTCTCATCTTTAAGTATATGGAGATAAACTTTACAACCAAATACCTTTAGATGATTATAGAAAACATCCTTTCGTGACCATACTTTCTCCAAAACATAAAACTGTAAAGAGATGCAAGGTGAGCGATTTAATATATGAATTGTTGTGGATAAAGCCTCACCCCAAAATGTCTTAGAAAACTTTTCTTGTGAGAGTAAGCATCTAACTCTCTCCATCAATGTCCTATTCATCCTCTCAACTAAACTATTCAAATGTGGTGTCTTAGATGGAGTAGTCTGATGTTGAATACCATGCTCTTTGTAATACACATCAAATGGTCCAGTGTACTCTCCACCATTCTCTATTTGAATGCATTTCAACTTCTTCCTATTTTATCTTTCAACTAAGGCATGAAATTGCTTGAAAACATGTAGCACTTTATCTTTAGTCTTCAGGGTATATACCCACGTCTTCCTAGAATGGTCATCAATGGAAGTCACAAAGTATTGATCACTACCTAGTGAATTTGATACTGGCCTATGTAGATTTAAGTGTACCAAATCCAACACAATGTAGATCTGAGTGTACCAAATTTAACACATTCTTCATTCTAGAAGGAGGGGAACTTTTAAATGCAGCTGTATTTTACTTTCCTATAAAACAATCAGCACACTTCTTTAAATGTACATGGTCATTCCCTTCTCACTCATATGACCAAGTCCCTTATGCCACAATTCAATTGCACCATCTTTCTCCATCGGATTCACGACATCATTGGAGATGTTTGCCTACATCTCGTACAAATTTAAAAACTTCTTACCTTTAGCGATTAGCAAGAAGCCTTTAGTAAGTTTCCATTTGCCATCTTTGAAAGTGCTGCAAAAACTTCATCATCAAGTATGCCAATCAAGATCAGATTTAGGCGAAGACCAGGAACATGTTTAAAATCTTTCAGAGGCAGTCTTATATCATTGTCTATCTTTAAGTAAATTTCACCTTTTCTGGTGATTCTAACCAAACCGTTATTTCCCATTTTAATGACATCAAAATCTCCTTGTGTATATGATGAAAAAAGTTCTTTATGTGATGTGGCTTGAATAGTGGTACCACTGTCGCCTATCCAGTTGAACTAACAGAATAAACTATTCACATTATTATCTTATGAGATGATGTGAAAGCCATAAATGGTGGTAGCTATCGATGCATGTTCATCATCACCACTATCATCTTTCTTGACTTCTTTGCCTTTTTTCTTTTCTTCTTTAAACTTTTGATGTGACTGTTCTTTTTGCAGTGATGGCAATTGTATATTTATTTTATCTTCCTCTACTTTTATCTCTGAAATTTGGACCTTTATATTTGTTCCCCCTAGAACCTGTGATTAGAACTTCTAACCGTGTTAAAGAGGCTGAACTCTGTGATCTATTATCTCATCTCTTCATTCAGAATTCCACTTTTTACAAATTCTATGTTAACAACACCATAAATTACATAATTGATGATTGAAATCTTTAAAGTCTCCCAGGACTCTAGCAAGGGGGTAAGAATGAAAAGGGCAAGCACTTCATCATCGAACTTTATACCCATTCCTAATAGTTGATACATGATCCCCTAAAATTCATTCAAGTGATCTATTACAGAGGTAACTTCTCAATATTTTATCTATACTAATTTTGTCAGGTAAAATAATTTATTGTTACTAGTTTTTGAGGCATATAACTCCTCAAGCTTTTTCCACAATGTTGGTGCGTGAGTCTCATTGTAGATATGATTATACAAGTTATCAACAAATTGTCGTAAAACTACATATTTACTCATGCTCAAACACCCACTCCTTGTTTGATATATTTTTAAGTTTTGTTACTATAAACACCGATAAATGCATTTTTGTGATTAACAGAAGATCTTTCATCTTGATCTTCCATATGTGGTAGTTGGAGCCATTTAGGCCAATTATCTTGCTTATTTTTGCCTCCATCTTTGATGAGAAATGCTTTGACATATAACCGAACTCGCTCTGATACCACTTATTGGGAAAACTTACAAATTAAATCCCACAAGTAAAATAAACAACGAAATAACATGTAGAAATTTAATATAGTTTACCCTCTAATTTAGGCTACATCTACGGACCAAACTTTGAATAAGACTTCCATTAATAAAAATAGCAAGTATCGAGAGTGAAAAATTATACAACAAAATAGTGGCACTCACACACAAGATGCTTCCTAAATTTACTATCCTTAGGATAATATCCTTACTATTTTGTCACTCACCCTTTTAGGAAAACATTTCCTAAAATTGCCTAAAATCACTCTCTTACACAAAACTTTAAGCACACAAGTCTCTCTAACTCACCACATATACATGTATTAAAACACACACCTATGAAAGAGGAAGGGGGGGTCTTTATATAAACCCTCCACCGCCTTTGCCATAACTTGCAATATGCAAGATGTGGGGTCTACCACCACAGCTTGCGTATAACTTATGGATAACTTGCACGCACGTTGTTCGCAGTTGCATGCAAGTTATTTACAACGACTTCCCTATTTTTTTAAAATACCCAAAATTTAGAACGGTGGTACCATATATATCGGTACTGCCCTACAAAGAGCTCTCGGGAGAGATGACTGAACATTATATCCTTACACCCAATGATGAAGTTTAAATGTACTGGATTCTTAAATACAGAGAATCTTAGTTTCCAAAATGAGGGAAATTCCAATTATATTCTTTACAAAAGAAAACATATTTGACTAAAAAAGATAAAAGTCCCAAAGTTGCCACTAATAGTCATTAGCGATGATTTGTATTTGTCGCCAAAAGTGTCACAAATTCTCATAGCTGAAACTATAGGTGATCTTTTTTTGCTAATCTTCTCTAATAATTTTTTTTAACTTTATTTTTGTAGGGAAAAACTATTAGCAACGTTTTTTAAATCATTGTCATTACCTTTTCACTATGCTTATTTTTTGTTCTTAAAAATTATTATCTACATTTTTAGAAACGTAGCCAAACGTTGTTATCTACATTTTCAAAAACGTAACCAAAGGTTTTTAGCTATGTTTCTAAAAATGTAGCCAAAAAGTTTTACCTATGTTTCTGAAGACGTGCCAAAGGTTTTTACCTATGTAAAAGTTTTACCTATGTTTTTGAAGACGTAGCTAAATGTTTTTAGCTACGTTTTGTAAAATGTAGTCAAATTTTTAATATACATTTTAACGAAATGTTATATTATGTTAATTATAATTATTTTGACATTTTTAGTAATACTTCGATTTTTTGTTGTCAATTTATTGTACAAAAATAATTGATAATTTGAAGCATTGTATATAAAAGGTAAAAGATCATTTAATTATGCCAACAAAAAGAATATTCTTCATATATAAGATTTCAATTAAAATCTTAACAATTCTTATAGATAAAATAATAAATATAAAGACCAATTTACAAATTATAAATGCTGAGATTACAAAACAATACAATGTAACTAGGACAACAAACTAGGTTTGTCCATGTCGATGAGAGCAACTTCATACCTCAACCATCATATATGAAACATAAGTCATGAGAATCATGAAAACAACTTTAAGATCGGTAGAGTGCCTGAAATTATACATAATTAAGCTAGTTTGTTTTCAATTAGGAAAGAAAAAACCATCATATACGAAAGATAAGCCAACTAATTAAATATTGTGAGATTAAATAGAACTAAAGACCAATTATTAAGTCAAATAATGCACCATAAATAAGACATAATACCATGTGCTTCCTAAACATGATAAAACATACTTTCAGCTAATGATGTTAGTATCCAAATTGCTGATACCTTCATAAGTTATGGACAAGATGCGGAAAGAAGTTTAAAGTCAGAAAGTCATGATGAGACAACATTATTAAAATAAAATGAGTGTTTTGCCCTATTGACTTCTAGAAAATTATTAATTGAAATCACATACTTTAAATTGTTGTTTCGCTCTTCGTACAAAATGTGAAATTTTAACCAACAGTGGAATTTTACTAGTAATAATTCCCCTTATCATTCCTAACCTATCTCAATATATTTTTCATGCAGGAAAACAATGCATTATGCCAAACTCAATAAACCAGTTCTAAATTGAAAAGAACCAGTGGACATTCTATGCAAAAAGTCATAATGAATTACCTACCTTGACCTTTGTACTTATTGTTTAATTGATTAAGCTCTGTGTAATTTGAGTTAGTCATCCCACTATATGATCACCAATATAAATCAAATTGTTTATTATAGGTCCATAACAAGCAAAGTCAGCAATTCATATGCACATTTATTTTGTGCATGTACATAAACATGCATACATAAGGGATCCAGTATGAAAATGAAGCATCAATTGATATATGGAAAGAAGCACGAGACAAACCTTAGTTGACATCTTGGCTAATTTAACGAGAAAGAAAAGACCAAAGTCAGTAGCATGACCTCTATTTATGGAATTTCTCATCTAACAATATACATACTCAATTAACTACTAATTCAATGGGCAAGAAAAGTTAAGGCACTATAATTGTTATATCAACTAACACCAAGAACCAAATGCAGGTAGGACAAGGAGAGTAACATTGAATTTGTAGAAGCTAATTTGATCTTTGAAATAACCAATTAGTCCTTTAGTGAGCAGTATCCAACTTCAAGAATTTACTGGAAGTCTCTAATTTAAAGAACATGTTTCAGTAAGTCAGACAATGGTCTTCCCACTTGATTAGATTCCCCTCAGAATTTCATATTTTTCAAGACAAGAACCTAAATCCTATTTCTTAGTGACAAGTAGACAAACCTAAAAACCCATTTATTATTAATAACTTAAGATGTTTAGCTTCATATTTTATCTAAAAAGAGATTAAATGATATTAAATATTTTTTAGGTTTAATGGAGTTTAAAGAAGCAAACAAAAACCCAACAACTATTAGAGTTATATTTGATAGTTAAGTTAGTTAGTTCGAAACATGCTGCATAAATAACTCTCCACAAGTTATGATGAGATAGATTTTCACCTTTCATATTTTAGTTTTCTAAAATGGTATCAGAGCTAATGTTCCCGATTCTCAGAGTTTTTCTTGGATTCTTTGCTATTTTGTCTTGAAATTATGGTGGATCCGAATGTCGACCTGATCCGATAAGCTTGCGGTGTGACCTGAATTGGATAAAAATGAAAATCTGTGTTGGAAGCTAAGGGGGTGCGGGGGCCAAAACCCCCGCCAGTATAAAACTGTTTCAATAAAAAAATAAAAACCTGTTGTAAAAGGGATCTATTTGTATTGTTTTCTTCATAGTATAAATTCTCTCTCTGTTTTTGCCCAAGGAAGGAGGCATTATTGGCCAAACCTCGTTAAATCTTTGTGTCGTCCATTCTTTATTTTCATTGCTTTGATTGTGTGATTGTGCACGTGAAAATTAACAATCAGTATCAGAGCTTAGGGTTCTCAACGCATAATCTAGGGTTAAGATGGCATCTTCATCTTCTGTAAAGTACGAAGTAGAGAAGTTTGATAGGGGTTCTAGTTTTAGTCTTTGGAAGATTAGGATGAGATTGTCCCTGGTTTTACAAAGATTATAGAAGGCGATTGACGAGGATTTTCCTGAAGGTATAAAGGAATCAGAGAAGTCAGATTTAAAGAAGAGGGCGTTAAGTGCTATTTTAATGAGTGTTATCAACAACGTTCTTCACGAGATCACTACTGAAGATTCTACAGGGAAGGCATGGAAGAAGATGGAGGAATTGTATTTTGTGAAATTGCTAACAAACCACCTCTACCTAAAAAAGAGGTTGTATAATCTTCGAATGAATGAAAGTACACCTATTAAATCACATCTTGATGAGTTCAATTCGATAATTATGGACTTTAAGAATATAGATATCGTAATTAATAATGAGGATCAAGCCTTGATTATGTTATGCTCATTACCACCATCCCTTGAGACGTTTATTGGTACACTGTTGCATGGGAAAGATAGTATTTCACTGGATGACGTCAATAATGCTCTGAAGTCTAAAGAGTTGAAAAAGAACTTTCCATAAAACAAGGCAGAAGTTAAGAGTTTAGTAAGTAGGGGAAGAACATAAACGAAAGATTTTTCTAAGAAGAAGTCTAAGGCTAGATTGAAGTTTAGAGCAAAGAAGCTAAACTGTTTCGAGTGCAGAGAGTAGGGTCACTTTAGGAGAGACTGCCCTAAGTTGAAAGAGAAGAAGGGGAGGTAGAAGGAGGAGAATTATGCTAATGTTAATACTTATGGTTCTGATGACAGCGACGGTGCAAGAGAGGTGTTGTCTGTAAGTTCAATTCATAGGTAAAATTCCTAGGTTCTTGATTCTGGTGTAACTTTCCATATGTGTCCTCACAAGCAGTGGGTTGCTACATACAAACAGATGAGTGGGACTATCTATTTGGGTAATAATAATCCATTACCAGTAAAAGGGATTGACTACATCAGATTAAGAATGTTTGATGGTGTTGTTAGAAGCATTAAGTGTTGGCATGTTCCTCAGATGAAGAGGAATCTAATTTCTCTTTCGACTCTAAATGATCAAGGGTTCAAGTTCCATTCAGAAAATGGAACTCTTAAAGTGAGCAAAGGCTCTATGGTACTAATGAAGGGTAAGCTGGAATCCAGATTGTATTTGCTTCAAGGCAGTGTGGTTGAAGAGGAAGATGCTATAGCTTCAAGTAGCAGTGATCAGAGTCTCAACTGTGGCATTTACATCTTGGTCACATGAGTAACAAGGGATTGTCTGTTTTGAGTAAGCAGAATTTGCTAGATAGGTACAAAAATGAAGCCTTAGACTTCTGTGAGAATTATGTGTTTGGCAAACATACTAGGGTGAAGTTCAACAAGAAGGCAGTGCTCAAGACCAATGATAAGCTGGATTACATACATTTAGATTTGTGGGGTCTGAATAGAATTCCTTCAAAGAGTGGTGCCAGGTACTTTATGACTTTGATTGATGATTACTCTAGAATGGTATAGGTGTATTTCATGAAAAGCAAAGATGAGGCATTTCCAACATTTGTTAAGTAGAAGATAATGCTTGAAAAGTAGATAGAAAGAAAAGTGAAGTGTCTTCGCATCAACAATAGGTTGGAATTTTGCAATTTCGAGTTCAATGACTTCTGTAGTAAGGATGGCATAATGAGACACTGCACTTATGTAAGCACACCACAACAAAATGGTGTTGCAGAACAGATTAACAGAACGCTTTGTGACCGAGCACGAAGTATGCTCTCACATTCAGGTGTGAGCAAAGATTTTAGCCTGAAGCAATCAATACAACTTGCTATTTAGTTAACAGAT
>JANSVA010000007.1:1292917-1310332 GCA_025504915.1 Erythroxylum reticulatum
TGGATTAGCAAATGACGGATTTAGAGATTGGAAGCATCTTAGTGAGAGACTCAAAGAACATGAGAATTGCATTGAGCGTATAACAAATATGAGAACCTGGAATGAATTAAGAGTAACATTGAACAAAAATCAAATAGTTGATAAAGATTTGCAATAAGAAATTGCAAAGGAGAAAGAACATGAAAGACAAGTTTCAATAAGAATAATTTCTGTTGTGAAATATCTTGCTAAATATATTTTAGCTTTTCGAGGATCCAATGAGAAAATTTACCAAAATGGTAATGGTAATTTTTTAGGATTGATTGAGATGATTGTTGGATTTGATGTGATAATACAAGAGCATGTTAGGCGTATTCAAAATCATGAAATTCATCACCATTATCTTGGTCACAAAATTCAAAATGAGTTGATTTCTCTATTGGCCTACAGCATTAGAAGTTATATCATAGGGATCATTAAAGAGGCCAAATACTTTTCTATTATTCTTGATTGTACCCCAGATTTGAGTCATCAAGAACAAATGAATTTGTTAGTACAATGGGTGAATATGTCAAATTAAAAAATAAAAATATAGGAGTACTTTTTAAAGTTCTTAAAGGTAGATGACACATCTAGATTGGGAATTTTCAATGAATTATTGAATGCATTTAATTCTCTTGATCTTAATGTTTATAATGTAAGGGGTCAAGGTTATGACAATGGTTCTAATATGAAGGGAAAACACCAAGGGGTTCAAAAGCAATTACTTGAAGTAAATCTAAGAGCATTATATATGTCATGTGCTTGTCATAATCTTAATCTTAATCTTAGTGATATGGCACATTCTTGTGTTAAAGTTGTTTCATTTTCTGGAGCTGTGCAACGTATATATGCATTATTTTCAAGTTCTCCTAAAAGGTGAAAGGTTTTACTTGATAATGTTTTAGGGTTAACTATGAAATCATTGTCCAACACTCGTTAGGAGAGTCGAATAAAAAGTGTTAAAGCTATTAGATTTCAATCTCATCAAATAAGATTGGCTTTGATGGAATTATCTAGATCTTGTGATCATGCCAAGTCAAAGAGTGAAGTAGAAAGCTTAGTTAGTTTACTTGAGAGTTTTGAGTTTTTACTTGGTATGATTATTTGGTATGATATTTTATTCGCTATTAACACGGTGAGTAAAATGTTGCAATCTAAATCTATGTGCATTAATTCTACCATAAAGTGATTAGAAGGTGTGATGGTATTTTTTAAGAAATATAGAGATGAAGGGTTTAGCTCTAGTATAAATATTGCTAACAGTCTTGCACTTGAGATGAATATAGAGCCTACATTTCCAACTAGATGTTGAATCATTAGGAAAAGAAAATTTGATGAAATTAACCATAATAGAGAAATGCAATCAGCTGAGGACTCTTTTAGAGTTAATTACTTTCTAGTTATTGTGGATATGGTAATTACTTCATTAAAGGATAGATTTGAACAATTAACGACATTTGATAATATTTTTGGATTCTTATTTGATTCAAAGAAGTTAAGGGCAATAGATGATAATGAATTAAGAGAATGTTGCACTAATTTTATGACGACTTTTTCTCATGATAATGTGTCAAATGTGGATTTAGATGATATTTTTTTGAATTAAAAGTATTGCAAATGACTTTGCCAAATGAGTTAATTTCATTAGTTAAAATTTTAGAATTTATTAAAGTTGCAGATTGTTATCCAAATGTCTCAATTGCTTATCGAATTCTATTGACTATAACTGTGACTGTTGCATCAGATGAGAGAAGTTTTTCAAAGTTAAATTTATTGAAAACCTACTTGAGGTCATCAATTTCACAAGAATTATTGAATGGTTTAGCTATGTTATATATTGAGAAGGATATTTTAGACAATATTGATCTTGATAATATTATTAATGATTTTGTATCTAGAAATGCATGGAGAAATTGTTTCTTATAAATCATGATCCTCTGTGTATTTGTTAGTGTAATTTTCTTAGTGTTTTGCAATCTAATATTGTTGTTTGATTGCTGCTATTGCTATTTTGTTGTTACTGTTACTATTTTTATTTATTTTATTGTTAATGATATTTATAAGATATTATTAGTTGATGTTATGATCATTTAATATTTGGTTGAGTATGTAGACTTATAAATTGAGTAATTTATGTTTCATACAAATATATAAATTTAAGTATATTGCCAATTTATTGGGGCCTTTTTTTATTTTGCCCAGGGCCTATAAAACAATAGGAACGACCCTATTATTAAAGACACTCCCTGCATGCTCCATGCAAACCCTTGATATTTTTTATGAAAACTTATTCAGAGTCCACCTCCACCATTATGTGAACATCTGAAATCTTTTTCAATTAGTTGAGATTTCTTTTGGCCACTACTTCATTCACGAAATGTGCATGCTCTCGCTATCAATTAGTATATGTAAAGGCCTTCAAAGATGATAACCTATAAATTGCATCTATCTATATTCCTCATAGATTCCTCCTATTATCACCTAGAAATAGATATCGAGAACTTCACACTCTTTTGAGTTTCCTTCTTTTCAAAAGTTTCCTCTCCTCCTCTTGTCTTGTCATCACCTTCAATTCCATAAGGCTAAAGTTGTTTCTTCCAATAGTGATGGCCCAAGATATATCTACCTTCATTCCAAAAGCAGAGTCTTTTGGCTCTCCGATCATGAAGTTCCTTGCTGTTAGTAACCTTTGGTGGGGTGATGTGTTGGTTTGGGCTGCTTCTTTGCAATAATCTCTTATGATTTGGGAGTTGGTAATATTAAGTTTTTCATCTGTACCTTGGAACTTAAAGTTGTAGGGAGCCTAACCTTTTAGCCTATAACTCACTCATATCGGAGTGCCAATTTGGCCACTTCACCTCATGTAAGGTAACACCACATGGATCATCAAAACTACTTGCTAGTGGGTGAGTAAATAAGCTTGTTGCAAAGTACGACACTACAAAAAAAATACATTTTGCAACGTTTTATTAAACTTCGTGGATTGTAAGGACCTTTTGTGACGTTTAAAAAATGTCACAAAAAGTTCAAATTTTCCACGATGTTTTCTAAAAACATCTCAAATTTGTGACATCTTTTACAACGTTTTTTTAAATGTCACAAAAAGTTCAAAATTTTCGCAATGTTTTGTAAAGACGTCACGGATTTGTGACATCTTTTGCAATGTTTTTTTATTAAAACGTCACGAAATAACTTCAGCGACATTTTTTATTAAAACGTCACGAAATAACTGCAGGTATGATCTTTCACATCACATTGGTGAAACACATAAGTTTAATAATTTTGTTTATCTAACCAATTAAGAGTATGTTATATGCTAATTCTAAAATATTCCCTTGCTATATTTTAGGATCCACGACTGATTTGAAAAAGACAAGGGGTGTCACAAAAGGTCACAAATTGGCAAAGATTAATAAGGCAATAGGTAAGAGATTGGAGATAGAGATCTCCCCCACTAAAGGACGACCAACCAACTCTATATAGTCTGTCAAACTATCAAGTGAGATTGGTGTGGTATCCTAAACTTCCTTACCTGTAAGAAAAAAATGGAAGAAAATAACTAACGAGGAGTTGGATATTGCATTTGATAAGTTAGACATAAGTATTATAAAACTATTTAATTTGTACGTGTTTTTCATATGCCTAAAGCTTTGACTAATAATTTATAATTTTTTATAGCAAAAGTTGGAAGTCAAGGGAATGAGGACAGACTATGAAGTACATGCTACTGTCAAGAAGTTTCTTTCTTTAAGGTCTAAAGATCAAAATTTTCATTTAAAAAAGCATTATACCAAGCACGGAAAGCATATTAAGCCATATAATGTGATAGTGGTAGAGTGGATGGATTTGTGAGAATATTGGGAGCAATCAGCTACAAAGGTTACTTATTCACTACTTTATTCACAACTGATTATATTATTTATGAATTTGTGATTTAAAGATGTTATAATAGATTTTGTTACCTTTACGATTAGGAACGAGTCAAAAAGCCAATTAGTTAGGAGTAAAGTCAAATGTCAACCAAACTCCGGCACCAAGGCCTTTGTAGCGATACGACATGAGATTGTGAGTTATTATCTTTTTAATTATATTTTACTTTGATTGACATTTCAAAATTTATAATTAATATTACTAGTAATATATTTCTATACATCAGAGTGACAAAGATGGAGGAGTGTGACCAGATGAAGCTATGGTATCACACTCATTATGATGAAAATAAAGGTCAATGGACAACTACTGAATGCAGAGAAAAATGGGTGAGTACATAGTTCATTTACAAATATTTATTAAATGAGACTATGTATCTAATTAATTCTTAATTTTTTAGGAATTAATGTTTAACGAATGGACAGATTCAATAGAACAACGTCATCCGTTGACAAAGGATGAAGTGTGTGATAAAGTCTTGGGCACTAGATCAGATTACGTTGTTGGCATGGGAGTTAAGCCTTGACCACAAGGGAAGACTTTGGTCAGAAAGAGACTTCGAGATGAACTAGAGGAGTCGAAGAAGGTTAATTAGGAGTTATAGTTTCAAGTCAATGAATTGAATAAAAAAGTTGAACGAATACAGGATCGATTAACTACCAAAGTCGAACAACAAAAAATTGATTTTCAACAACAAAAAAAGCTCTTGGAACTTTTATGTTCTACATATAATATTCTTTTAGATTAGATATATATACACATATTGATATAAGCACTATGTACTTATAATGTTTTATTATAGACTTATGATGTACTTTTGATTTTAATTAGTGTATTATGACATGTTTGGGAATTGCAATTACATTATACATTGTCTCCAGGTATGAAATTCTTATGATACATGAATAATTATTTAAATCAATGATATACTAAAAAAATTAAAGAAATATTAAATAAATAAAATTCATAAATAATATTGAATAGTTATTAAACAAATAAGATCTATATTTATTAAAATTAAAAAATTATTAAATTATTAAATTATTAAATTAAAATAACTTTTGAAAAATATAAAAAATTAAAATTAAAAAATTACTATCTATGACAGTTTTTGTCAAAACATCACGGAATGTCACTTTCCACGATGCTTCACTTTCCACGACGTTTTAAAAACATCGCAGAAGGTCACTTTCTGCAACGTTTCCAAAAACGTTACAAAATAATACATTCCGCAGAATGTCACATTAACATTGACGCTTTTGTAAACATCGCGAAAGGTGACATTTCGCAACGTTTTTCAAAACATTACAGAAAGCACAATTTTTTAGTTACGTTTTTTAAAACGTCACGAAATGTCTGTATTTTCCGTGACATTTTTAAAAAAAGTCGTAGAAACGTTTTGCCTATACCACATTTCGTGACTTTTTTGTAACATTGTTTTAAACGTTGCAGATTATATTCTGTGACTTTTTCTGATATTCTGCGACATTTTTTAAACGTCGCAAATTGTCCAGTTTTCTTGTAGTGCGAGGTTAATGAAGGTTAACAGTAACCTTCACTTCAAGTTTTAATCCCTTTAGAAAAATTCGATGATGTATTCCTCAGTGCAGGCTTGTTAGAGTAAGAGTCGAATCTTGTGTAGTACTCCTGTACGATTGCTCCTGTTGGAGCTCCTTAAAATCCCCTACTAGGTCTTTGAACACTTCTTCGTTAAATCTCTGCTTGATTGCTTCCTTCAGTTCTTCCTAACTCCGTCAGTCACCGGTGGTTCACTTTTTAGTAACTAGTTGGTACCATACCTAAGCTTCTCCTTCCAGGTGCATTGTTGCAATCCCTACCTTCTTCTATGCCATTGTATGATCCAATATAAAGAATTGCTCACTCTTGTACACTCAGCTTCTAACACCATTGCCTTTGAATACTGGAAATTGTTATTGCTGACTTAAAAGAGTCGAAAAAAAGGAAGGTAGTAGACTTAAAATATGTCAACAAAAGGAGGAAGAAACTTACGTGGTGACAGCAAGAAACTTGCATGTGGATAACTATCCACAAGTAGTTAGAAAGAAGAAAAACAAAAAAATGGCAACTGGGGACAACCATAGATGTAAGTGTGTTGTGAGGCTTATAAATAGGTCTTTCTAGGTAGTTTTATGTTCATCCCAAATCTTCTCTTCTTCAATTAAATCTCTACAACTTAGAAAGTGTTTATTTTATTTTTAAGAGAGTTAGTATTTAGCCTTGTAAAATAAAGAGAGGTTGTAACTCCTAAATTTCATAGTAAAGTTTCTTCTTCTTGCTCATCATTTGACCCTAATTTGTTTGGAGTTTTTCATATAAAAATCTCTATGTTTATTTCTTCATCACTATTCCTCCAATTCTATTTAGTAGTGAAACTACTACAATTTGGTCAATTTTTTTAATAAGTGCTATCAAAGCGTGGTAAGAAAATTACAATAAATTTTTTAGCATAAACCATTTAGTTTTCAAGTAACGATAGTGAAAGTTGATGAACAATAAAACAATAACCAAGAAAGGTAACAACCATTCATGTATTTATTTTGAATTAATCACTGTTGTAGTTACTATAGCTGAGTTGTAGCAATTGGTTAATATTAACATACCCAGTACTAGTCATATATATGGTACTATTCATACGTACAAATATGATACTATTCATACATATGGGTACTATTCACGTGAAATAGTGGGAGGAAAGTATTGCTCTTGATAAAAGCAATGGTGGTAAAATTTGAGATTGAGAAGTTCAATGAGAGTAATTTCTCATTGCAAAAGTTAAAGATGAAGGTTGTATTGACAAAAGATAAATGTTTAGTGGCCATTAGCGAAAGGCCAACAATATTCATAGATGATAATAAGTGGAATGTGATAGATGTGAATGTTATTATAATTCTTCCTATGGAATTAGTAGATAAGGTATTGTCAAGCATAGACAAGAAGAAGACAACAAAGGAAATCTGAGATCCTCTCACTAAGCTGTATGAGGACAAATCACTCCATAACAAGATTTTCCTTAAGAGAAAATTGTACACTCTTTGAATGTTAGAACCTCCTTTAATGATAAAGCACATCAACACCTTGAATACTCTATTTCCCAACTCACATCATTGGAACATAAAAATAGAGTCTCAAGAACGTGCTGAGCTTCTACTTCAAAGTCTACCATATTTGTATAATCAACTTACCATCAATTTAACAAATATTGTCCATATAGACCACCTAGTATTCGATGATTTTGTAGCTACTATTCTTGAAGAAGAAAATTGGTGCAATAATAGAGAAGACAGGTAAGCAACTACACAATAAGTGTAGGCATTGATGGTGATGAGAGGGAGACCAACAGAACGTGGAAAAAGTGAGCACTACAATTATGGTAGGGGAAAGTTAAAAATTAAGAAGAATTTAAGATGCTACAACTGTGGCAAAAAGGGACACATAAAGAATGATTGTTATAATATGATAAATTCCAATCCTCAAGGAAATTTAGGAGCATTTCAAAAGATGGTAATGTCTTGTGTTATGAGGTAGTGACAATAAATGAACATAGAAAAAGTTTTGCTGGCGTTTTCACATTATCTCTCAAAGGGAATGGTTTTATCATTATAAACCTGTCTTAGGAGGATTTGTATATAGTTTCAATGATCACACTTTAAATATCATTAGTGTAGGAACCATCAAGCTAAAGTTGTATGATGGTACAATTCGTACTATCCAAGGAGTGTGGCATGTGGAGGCCTAAAGAAGAACTTGTTGTCTTTAGGAAAACTGGATGATCTTGGTTGCAAGGTTCAAATTGAAAACAAGATTATGAAAATAATTTAAGGAGCACTTATACTTATGGGGGGAGAAAAGATAGCTACAAATTTGCATATGTTGAAGGGAGAGACTTTATAGGAGGCAAAAGCATCAATTGTTTCAGGATATTCAAGTGCAATGATATAGCATCAGAAACTTGGAAATATTTATGAGCAGGGAATAAAGATTCTTGCTGAGAAAAAGTTACTTCTAGGGATCACACAAGTATCTCTTCCTTTTTGTGAGCATTGTGTTACAAGCAAGCAGCATAGGTTGAAGTTCAACACACCAAATTCTAAAAGTAAATCAATTCTAAAATTGGTTCACTCTGATGTATAGTAAGCACCAGTTCTGTCCCTGGGTTGAGAAAAGTACTTTCTATACTTCATTGATGATTATTACATGAGATGTTAGGTGTATCCAATCAAGAGGAAGGCATATGTGTTTCCAGTCTTCAAAGTTTACAAAACGCCGATAAAACTTGAATCTGGAAAGAAGATCAAGTATCTGAGGACATATAATGGAGGAGAATACACTAGCAATGAATTTGATCAATTATGCAAGCAAGAAGGCATTAAAAGGTAGTTCACAACGGAATACACGAATCAATAAAATGGAGTGGCAGAGCAGATGAACAAAACTCTATTAGAGAGAACCAAGCTATATTGGCAACTGCAAGCTTAGATAAGACTTTATAGATAGAAACAGTCAACACTGCTTGTTATATAGTAAATCAGGCCTCATCAACTACAATTGAGTTGAAGACATCGATGGAGATGTAGATTGGTAGGCCAGTTGATTATTCAAACCTCTATATATTTGGAATTCCTATGTACATGATGTACAATCCCTAAGAAGCTACGAAGCTAGATCCAAAATCCAGGAAATGCTTATTATTAGGGTATGCTAATGGAGTAAAGGAGTATTGCCTATGGGATCCCATTACCCATAAGGTTATCATTAAAAGGAATGTAATCCTTGTGTATGAGTTACAAAAGAAAGGAGATGATGAGCACACATCAAAGGAAGATTTAGAGACTACTGTTGTTCAAGTGGAAAAGAAATCCCAAACATATTTTTCTGAAGTAGCACAGGAGTATGATATACAAGAACCAATAGAGACTGAAGTGTTAAAGACTCGTCAATCAATTCACACAAAAATATGACCAGATTGGCATTAAAACTATATTATGGAGGGTAATATTGTAACTATCTTTTAATTAAGGATGGGGAGCCATCAACTCTCTTGGAGGTAATGAACAATTCAGATGCATCTTAATGGATGAAAATAATGCAGGAAGAAATTAAAGCTCTTTAAAAGAATAAGACTTAGAAATTTATGCCATTACTACAAGGAAGGAAGGTCATTGGCAACAAATGGGTCTTTAAGATCAATTGAAATGACGATGATCAGGTGGAGCGGTATCATGTAAAATTGGTGGTAAAAGGATATGCTCAAAAGGAAGGGATCAATTTTAATTAAATATTTTCCCCTGTAGTTTGATTTACTACAGTCCAAGTAGCCTTGACAATGTGTGTTACGCTGGAATTACATCTAGAGCAGTTAGATGTAAAGACGACTTTTCTTCATAAAGATCTTGGAGAAGAGATTTATATGCTCCAACTAGGAGGTTTTGAAGAAGCAAGAAAGGAGAACTTCATTTGTAGGTTGAACAAATCTCTGTACAGTCTAAAACATACGTCAAGATGTTGATATAAGACATTTGTTTCCTTTATTATGAGCCTTCGATATAGTAGACTAAATACAAACCCTTGTGCATATTTCAACAAGTTCGGTGATAACGACTTCACTATCTTGTTGCTATATGTAGACGACATGTTAGGAGCAAGCCCCAATAAAGATCGTATTATAAAATTGAAGGCTTAGATGGCTAGGGAATTTGAAATGAAAGATTTGAGACTAGCAAATAATATTTAGGGATACAAATTCACTGAGATAAAAGTAACAAAAAGATTTGACTTTCTCAGAAGAATTATCTCAAGAAGATCTTGTGACATTTCAACATGCAAGATTATATGCCAATTTCTACCTCACTTTTATTAACTTCAAGTTATACTCTAGCATGAGTCTTAGCAATGAAGATGAGAGGATGAAGATATCTTAAGTATCATATCCATTAGCAGTGGGAATCTTAATGTTTGCTATGATTTATACAAAACTAGACATTGTACATACAGTGGGAGTAGTTAGTTAGTACATGGAAAATCCAAGTAGAGAGCATTGGAATGTTATAAAGAGGGTCTTTGAATATATTAAAGGAACCTCAGATGTTACATTATGTTATCATCGATCAAACTTTATTGTCAGTGGATATATGGATTTCGATTATGTAAGAGATCTTGATGGAAACAAATCCACCATAAGTTATATGTTTACATTAGCTGGCAGGGATGTAAGTTAGGTCTCAAAACTACAGTCATTGTGGCTACGTCATTATCAAAAGCATAATATGTAGCAACTATACAAGCTAGTAAACAAGCAATTTAGTTGAAAACACTATTGGAGGAGCTCGGGCACAAGCAAAAGAAGATTTCTATATTTTTTGACAATCAAAGTGCCTTGCACGTTGCAAGGAATCCAGTTTTTCATTCAAAAATGAAACACATACGAATTCAATATCACTTTGTGTTGTTAGAAAGTGGAATAAGGAACTATGAATATGCGGAAGATTTATGCCAAGGACAACCTCACAGATTTTATGACGAAAGCGGTCAACACTAAAAAATTTATTTGGTGTCGATCCTCTTGCCACCTGATGGAGACATGAGCAACATGGAAATGATAAGAAAGAAAGAATAGTGTGAAGATCTAATTGGTTTTCAATCAAATCTTCAAGTGGGAGATTATTACTATTGACTTATAAGTGTCAAGAAAAGGAACGCAACCGACTTAAAGTATGTCAACAAAAGCAGAAAAAAGTTGTAAAACAAAAAATGCCTACTATAGACAAAAGCACATCTGGGAGGCTTATAAATAGGTCTTCCTAAATGGTTTTATATTCATCCTAAATGTTCTCTTCTTTAATTAAATCTTTAAAGTCTAGAGAATGTTTCTCTTATTTTTTAGAGAGTTAGTATTTCTCTCTATCAAATAGAGAGAGGTTATAACTCGTAAATTTTCATAGTGAAATTTCTTCTTCTTGCTTGTGATTTTACCCTAATTTATTTAGGGGTTTTCCACATAAAAATTTGTTTGTTTATTTCTTTATTTCTATTTCTTAATTTTTTTTAGCTACAACCTTCTCTAATCCTACAACAAGAAAATGATAAAATATCGATGAAAAATTACAGACGGAACAAATATCATAGGTAATTAGAGACGAAAAAAATGTCCATCGGTAAAACTTTCGCGAAAATTTCCATTTTACAACAGACATGATTTCCGTCGATAAAGTTGGAGGGAAAATATCCCACAAATTTGCCGATAGAATATAGCAACGAAAAATTATAGTCGTCGGTAAATAAGGTAGGAATGCTTGCCTCAATAAACTAGCGTCTGGGATTTACCAACGAAATATAGATCCATTCATGAATTGTGACGGTATAAATGTTACATCGATAAATTTACGCTGAAGAATCGGGGTTTACCAACGGTGTTGTATTTTTTCGGTGAATTTTCAATGGTCTAGCCACTTCGTCATTATCTTCATATTAATAGTTTTAAAAACCAAAAGATGTTATTTTTGGTTGGAGATAAACCCATCTGAGCCTTCCCTCCTATGTTTCTACTCAGTTGGAAAGGAGAACGAAGTATGCCTTATAAGGGTATGGATACCTCTCCTCCTAAGACGTGTTTTCCCAAGGGTGAGAAGAGCAAAACCATGAGGGGTTTGGCCCGAAGGGTAACCCAAAGCAGACAATATCTATGGGCCGGTGGTCTGGGCTATTACAAATGATATCAGAGTCAGTACTCGAACTGTTGTGCTAGCTAGGCTGGGCCCTAAAGGGGGTGGAGAGTGTGAGATCCCATATTGGTTGGAGAGGAGAACGAAGTATGCCTTATAAGGGTATGGATACCTCTCCCCCACAAGATGCATTTTCCCAAAGGTAGGGAAAAGTAAAACCGTGAGGGGTTTAGCCCAAGGGCAACTCAAAGTGGACAATATCTATGGGCCGGTAGTCTAGGATGTTACAATATAGCTCTCGCGAGGCTTATTAGTGAAAAATACCACAAGTCTAGGAGTCATAATAAGAACTTGTTATGTTGATTCACAGGTGTAAACTTTGGGGATTAATTCAATTGGTTAATACTTAGGGGATGTTAAGTAAAGTTTAGATGCTTTGTAAACTTTGGGGAATATGAAGGATACTAATTATAGAATCACTATTTGAAATTAATAGTTTTACAAAAATGAGTAATGTTGATAGATCTTGGATGTATAGACGATTAATAGCTAATGTTTTCATTAATCCTGAGTTTGTTGAGGGAGTTGTAGCTTTTATTCATTATATATGTTCTCATCCTACATATATGGATAGCACAAAGATCAGATGTCCATGTAAAAAGTGCAAACACATTCATTTCCTTCCTGTTGATGAAGTTAATGGGAATTTGCTGAGAAAAGGATTTGTCCCTAATTATTTTCAATGGACACGACATAGGGAACCATTGATTTATGGCACCTTAAGGGGTAATCAAGTACAATCGTTTGTGAACTTAAATGAGCTTGAAGGGGGGATTGGATTTAGAAAAAATTATGTGGATGCAATGCAAAATTCTTACATGCAAATGGTTTATGATGCAGCCAGCTATACCTTTCAAGAAAATATAGAAAATCTTAAAGAAGAACCAAACCAACATGCAAAATAGTTTTTTGAGTTACTACACTCAACTGAACAAGAATTATGGCCAAATTATGAGACAATGACTCAATTGTCTTCAATTGCTCGAATATTGAACATAAAGTCTGAAGGGCATATTTTTTATTATAGTTTTGATAAAATTCTTGAATGATGTAATGCATCGTTACCTTATGATCATATAATAGTTGATAGTTTTTACAATATAAAAAAACTTATTTAGGGTCTTGGTTTACCTGTTGAAAAGATTAATTATTACAAATTGGGATGTATGTTTTATTGAGGAGATGATGTGGAACTATAAGAGTGCAAATTTTGTGGTCAATGTAGGTTCAAGCCTAGAAAGTGTTATATGAAACATAAATTAGTACCCTAGAAGGGGATGTATTATTTCCTCCGAACTTCGAGACTTCAAAGACTATATGCTTCTGATGTTACTGCATCTCACATAAGATGGCATAATGAACACGAAAAGAAAGATGGAATAATGAGTTATTCATCATATGCACTGGCATGGAAACATTCCAGTAACACCCATTATGAGTTTGCAGCTGAAAGTCAAAATGTTAGGTTAGGATTGTCGATGGATGAATTCCAGCCTTTTGATCAATTTTGCAGGAATATTCATCATGACAAATCACAATTACTCCTTATAATTTGCCTCCATGGATGTGTATGAAAGAGGCATATATGTTCTTGACTGTAATTGTGCAAGGGCCTACAAATCCAAAGCAAAAAATTGATGTATTCTTACAACCATTGACATCTGAATTGTAACATCATTGGAAATCTGATGTTGAGACATATGCTGTGCCTTTGAAACAAAATTTTATGATGAGAGCGACTTTGACATGGACCATTAGTGATTTTTTAGCATATGTCATACTTTTTGGATGGAGCATAGTAGGAAAATTAACTTATCTTTATTGTGGCAATGATTCTATTGAGTTTTATATTCAAACATGTTAGTTTGACAACCATAAAAAATTTCTTCCTCCAAATCATCCATTTAGATGCAATAAACAGAAGTTCATTAAGAATCGGATGGTAAAAATACCTCCTCCGCCTCACAAAGCTGGTGAAGAGATTTTACAGGAGATCAAAGAATTAGGCTTGCTGAAAGTTACATAATTTGAAGCTGATGAAGTTAATACAAGCATTAGTAAAAACTTTGGTTGAAAAAAATGAAGTATCTTGGGATTTGCCATATTGGAAAACTAATTTGATACTTCATAATCTAGATGTGACGCATATTGAAAAAAATATTTTTGACAATTTGTTCAATAACATGATGAACATTGAAGGGAGGACAAAAGACAATGCAAAATCACGAGCTAATTTACAACTTTTTTGTAAAAGAAATGAGTTATATAAAGATCTTCGCACTGGTAAATATCCAAAAGTACGTTACATTTTAGACAAAAAATAAAAGAAAATATTGCATGAATGGTTGAAAAGTCTAAAGTTTCCCGATAGTTATGTTTCAAACTTGGCAAGGTGTGTTGACATGAGGAAGTACAAATTATTTGAGATGAAAAGTCATGGTTGTCATGTGTTTATACAAATGCTAATTCCAATTGCATTTTGGAAGTTGCTACCGAATAAGGTTTGTGAATTAATAACAGAATTAAGTTTGTTTTTCCAAAATTTAACATGATTTGAAATCAAGTTGGCTAAAATGAAAAAACTAGAAAGGGAAATTCTAGTAATTTTGTGCAAGTTAGAAGGGATTTTTCTTGCAAGCTGCTTTGATTGTATGCAACATTTACCTGTGCATTTAGCGCATGAGGAAAAACTAGCTGGTGTAGTTCAATATCGATGGATGTATCCATTTGAGAGATAATTCAACAAAAATGATTGCAATTGAAGTAATAACATGTTTTGACAACTAAATTAAAATAACCATATTCGCTAATATAAGTATTTGCATCACTTGAAGAAAAATGTAAAAAACAAGGCTAGAGTTGAAGTTTTGATATGTAATGCTTATTTAGTGAAGGAAGCTAGTACATTTTGTTCACATTATTTTGAGTCGCATGTTCACACAAGAGAAAGAAAAGTTCTTCATAATGACGATGGGAGAGGACCAAGTGATACAAATGGTAACTTATCCATTTTCGCATATCCTGGACGAACATATGGACGTTCAACAAGAAAAATGTTAACAACTGCCCATGGTTACATCTTATTGAACTGTCAAAAGGTTCAACCTTTTGTGTAGTAAGTTCAAATTGATTATTTGGGTTTTGAAATTTAGTGTTATTTGTAACTGAAAAACATAATAATATTTTTAGATTATATGAGGAATTATTACGTGAGCTAATGCCCGAAAAAACAGAGGATGATATCAATAAAGAAGTTGGAAGACATTTTCCTCAATGGTTTAAGAAATATGTAAGTTTTCACTTACAAATATTGAAATGATAAAGAAGTTGGAAGACATTTTCCTCAATGGTTCAAGAAATATGTAAGTTTTCACTTACAAATATTGAAATGATTGAATTATAATATTTAAGTGTTCAAATGACATTATATTGTTTCATATGATAATTTCTTTTGTGTAGGCCTTAGAAAATCCAATAGAGAACAAGTTCATATGTGATCTTGCGAAGGGACCTTTGTGAACTATTAAATCATATCTGGTGTATTTTGTTAATGGATACAAATATCATACAAAATATCATGGTCATAGTATGACAATAGTAAATAGTGGAGTTTGCATACAGGGAGAATTGATGGATTTCTATGGTAAAATTATTGAGATATTTGAAATTAAGTGCCCTGCATTGCCAATAAAGCAAAGTGTGATATTTAAGTGTGACTGGTTTGATCCAACTCCAAATGTTGGTATAAAAGTGCATAGCTGATACAGTCTAGTTGAAATCAACAAGTGAAGAAGATTGAAACAATTTGAACCTTTCATATTGGTAATGCAAGCGATTCGGGTGTATTATGTTCCTTTTCCCAGCTTATGACGAGATAAGTCAGATTGGTTGGCCGTTTGCAAAGTTAACCTAGAGGGGTTTCTCAATCATATGAAAAAGGAGAATAGAGAATTGAAAGTGAAACATTTCAGGAAGATGTTTATGAAATAAATGCATCTGTCACATATAACAATAATGAACCTTTGAATGATCCATCTAATGAATATGTTTAAATTTCATCTAGAGAGGATGACGAGGGCTAGAGATCTGAAGAGGAGCCTAACTTTGATTCTTATTCTTCAGAAAAAGAAGATTTTAATTTACAATTAATTGATGATAGCGATTAATTTGTGTTTGTAATTGAATATTATATTCAACAAATCAATTATTTCCTTTTCAATATATTGTGTAAAATATTGAATTTAAATTCTTATATTTCTATAAATTTCAATCAAATATGAATTTCAGGTTAAAATATGCCACTAAAGAGAAAACATGATATAATGCAACCAAGGTTTAGACAACGATTTAGAGGTACTTACTTTTTAGGTGAACCTTCACATTCTGTAAATGAAACTGAATCACCTCCTTCCCTTCCAACTACTACACTTGCAGATGAGGCATCACCTTTCGTACCTACTGCTACACCATCCATCACCCCAAGGTCATCCACTGCCCTTATAACGATAGAGATATCATAGGTAAACAATACGGATGAAGGAGGTAGCCGTCAGCCTAGAGCTGAGGGACCTGATGGAAGAACTTACATCACAATTATCGATAATTTGTAAATGAAAATACATGAAACACTATATGTTTATAATTAATTTATAGGTTTAAAATTTAAAAATGGTACAAAATTATTTGTTTTTATATTAGGTTGATTTTGTCTAGACCATGCTTAAGAAATATGACATCCAAATTTAAGGAGAAGATTGATCTTAAGGATTATGTATAGAAGAATATCTCTCAGGTCACAAAAGAATTTTACTATCAGGAGTTTGAGGTACAAAAAAATATTATTTTCTTTTTTTAATTGATATTTATACATTAATTAGATAAATATTGTTCCATTATAAGTATTTATTGAATATTTTTCCTTTTGTTTCAGAAAGAATTTTTTTGGGATTCTGAATTTGATGCGATCATTAATAAAGTATGGGAGAGACGAGCAAGTAAACATTATCGAGACAGAAACTCGATTTTAAACCTTTTCAAAGTGGCATATAATTCCTTTCCTTGGGTAATTCCCTTTGTAATTGCCATGGACTTCTTTCCCGATAAGTTTTGTTCTGTAACTCCTATACTATTGTTCAGATGAACCGATGGAACATATTTTTAAGTTCTCTGAGTTCCTTTTTGAGTCGCTTTGTCCTGTTTTGGTTTTCTACCAGTAGTTTCTAATTCCTTGCTTGGTTCTCCACCAAAGTCTTCACATTTTCTTCAATTCCTCGTAGCTCAGTTGTTCGAGTCCTTTCTACCATGATCAATTCGAGGTGCAACCATTCTAATACCAGGTTGTTACACACAATCTCAGAAAACAAGGTTAATTTGTACAATATAAGTTGGTTACGAAAGAATGTTGGGAAGGGGGAGAGAGAGAAAGAGTGAGAAGGAAAATCTTCTGACATAATATAGAATTTATGGCCTTACATAAGTAATAAGTGTTAGCATAAGCCATCATAGATAATGACTACGTCATATTAAAAAATCTATAATAAACGACTTCGTTTCAGTTCTCCTCGTATGGGACTTAAGTGTCATCTTCAACATGATTTCGTGGTTCACGTGCAGTGACGCAGCCAAGAATTTAAGATAGGAGGGCCCATATAAAATATAGATTTCACAAAAATTTTCATATCAAAACTAAATAAAAAATAAAGTTTTATTAAGAATATAAAATAGT
>JANSVA010000007.1:1310432-1343313 GCA_025504915.1 Erythroxylum reticulatum
TAGGATTCCGTAAACCAAGAAATAAAAGTTTAGTTACCCAACATCATGATTTTCCTAACTATTCCGACTGTCACTGGTGTTGGGATTGTCATGGACGTTGCTCTGTTCTTTTCTATCTCACTGACCTCACGCTCCTTCTTTTCCCAATTTAACGCAGCCCTCTTGATTTTGCTAAGCTTCTCTTTTGTCACTATAGATGATGGGACAATTAAAGGTTGGAGAGCACCTTCCTATCTTCTGCCGCACAACTTTGTTCTTAACGCAGCCCTCCTTCGTTTTTTTTTGTTTTCACGTAATCCTCTCTTGTTTTCCTATCTACTGTTGCGTCCCTCTTTATATAAAGTCTTTGGGGTTCTTTTTAATTCATGCCGCAGAACCCTTGCTCCCCACTTTGGCCAAATGTCTGCGTTTTCTAAAACATTGTGCAGCTGTTGCCATTTTGGTCTTTTGTATTTCCTTTGGCTGCTTTCCATTATGCTGCCGTTTCATGTTTCATATTTTTCCAGTTGCTTCTTACGTTGTTTTATTTGACTCTTTGGTGTCGTTTAGCTCCTTGCTTTCAATGTTTTCATACTGCGTCATTTTACTGCTTGTATGTTGACCAATGACTGCTTTTCGTTCCTTTTCTATGCCGTTTTCTTTAAACTTCCAATCTGTTGCATTTTAAGCTTTTAGATGTTGCATGAGGCCATGTCTAATTAGGGTCAATGTCTAGTTTAGCTCTTTTTGTCCCAAAATAGTCGCAGTTCTTTTTGTTTAGTTCCAAAATACACCTTGACATAAAACAAGATTAATTCCATTAAGTATAACTTCAAACCCCAAGAATGAAGAGAATTAACATACAAAAAGATAGAAAATAACAACACTAATAGGCATACATCAGGTTACCAACCACATTAGAATAAGGAACATTCTTCATGGCCTCTCTCTTTACTTCATTCTTTGGACACTATGCCAAATATAATCTATAACTATAAGAGATAGGTGTTACAATAGGTTTACAGTAAACCATATTAAACCTTTGTAACACACACTTAATGTATGCACTCTACGATAGGCCTAAAGAGTGTCGAGATCTATCCCTGTGAATCTGAGTACCTAGGACAAAAGATGCTTCACCAAGATCCTTCATGTCAAAATGTTTGGCCAAAAGTTACTTAACCTCATGCAATATGGTCAAGTCATTTGATGCAAGCAATATATCATCCACATATAATAATAAGAAGATAACTTTGCTTCCCCTGACCTTGTAGTACAAGTATCTTTCAACTTTATTTTTCGTGAAGCTCAAAGAGGTCACAACCTCATCAAAATTAAGGTACCACTATTTGGAAGCTTATTTCAAACCATATATCAACTTTCTCAACTTGCAAACCTTGTCAGTCCCTTCCTAATCCTAGAATCCTTCAGATTGCTGTATAGAGACCTCTTTGCAAAGTTCACCATTTAGGAAAGCAGTTTTAACATCCATTTGATTTAGCTCCATGTTATAATGAGCTAATATTTCCATAATCACTCTGAATGCATCCTTAGAGGATATAGGAGAGAAGGTAATATTAAAGTCAACCCCTTCTCTCAAGCCTTAAACCACTCAATTTAACCCTAAGTTTCCTTTTGGTCTTAAATAATTATTTACAACTGATGGTTTTGCAATGTTCAGGAAAATCAACTAGCTCCCATACCTTGTTATGCTTCATGGATCATATCTTGTTGTTCATTGCATTAGGTCCAGAAACATCTTCTGAAAAAGTAACTGGATCTATAACATGTCCAATATCATAGTCTTGTTCACCCAAATAGACTATGTAATCAAATGGAATAGCAAGTCATCTCACCTTGGTGGATCTCCACAACTACATTAGTTCTTATACCTTAGGAACCTCTATTTATACAGGTATAGGTTACTGTTCCCACACAGGTATTGTACTAAGACCTTGATCCACTGAACCTAACTATATAAGTGGTAGATACGTAGTAACTATAGTATCTAACCTACTATTGTCTGAAGGATGAGAAGGACCACCTCATTAAAGACATCATATTCCAAAAATTTAGCTATTTATAATTCCACAATTCTAGACCCTCCTTCTCTATAGATGAATCTGTAGCTTTTAGAGTGGTTGAGATATCCAAATAAGTAGCAACAACTAAAACGAGTCTGCAATTTGCTTTTATAAGGATTATACAAGTGAACCTTAGCAAGGTAGCCCCATACGCGAATTTGTGAAAGGCTATGTTTTCACCCTTTCTAGATCTCAAAAGTTGTTTTTGTCACTAACTTGCTTGGGAATTTGTTAAGTATATACAATGTTGTCTTGATGGCTTCACCCTAAAGGTAATTAGGTAGGTTAGTCCTGCTCTGTAGTTATGCCTTTCGATCACATCATTTTGCTCAGGATTACATAGTAAATTGAATCACTATTCTAACTAATTCCATATATGTACCTTTTCTTGTCTTGAAACCCTATATTTGACATCGTCCTCTCTTCTATAGATTTGACTATCTTAATGGATTTTTTCCAATTGGTTCTCAACTTCCATCATAAAGATCTTAAATTTATCAAGAACTTCAGACTTTTCTTTAAGCAAGAACACATAACCGTACCAGGAATAATCATCAATAAAAGTAAAAAATATCTAGAATTGCACAATATAGCAATATATAGTCCACTAGTATCCTTATGTATGAGATCTAATAAGTTAGATGCTTGAGTTGACCCCCTTTTCTTTATTTTGGTCAACTTACCTCTACAATAGTCAACGTATGTTTCCTGATCATCAAAATCTAGAGTTGGGATAATATTTTCCTTTATCAATTTCTCAACTCTATTTCTAGAAATGTGGCCTAAGCATTTATGCCGCAATATATATGGCATTTCCTTAATTAGAGGTCTCTTTTGAGTAATAGGTTCAACAATATATGAAGAAACATGCATCTCATAAGGCGTAAGACACATTTTATATAATCCATATGACAAGAAGGTAGTTCCAATACGTTTTACATTGAATGACAACTGTACAACTGAAGTATCAATGATAAAATGAGAACCCTTTTATTCTAACACTGATACAAAGATTAGATTCTGTCTAAAAGACAATAAATAACATGTGTTGATTAATATAAAAACAAACCTTGTATCGAGGTTTAAACATTCATCCCCTACATGCAAAACACTAACTTCTTCATTGTTACCAACCATCAGTTTCTCCTCCCCTTTATTTGGCTTTCTCCTAGATTTGATCCTTTGCATTGTGGCGACAACATGATTAGATTCCCCAATCTCTAGCCACCAAAAACTGGATGTGGCTATAGCAAAATTAGATTTATGAATTATATAAGCCAAGAAGTTACTTGACATTTCTTGTTTGACTTTCCAAACTTTATATTTATGATAATCGATTTTCTTATGCCCCTTCTACAAAAGAAGCACCTCATATTCTTCAAATCTTATAGGCCCTTTGCAATACTAGACTGACTAATTTACGAATGTGGAGAGGATTTGGATTTTTTACCTTTAAACTGTTAAGGCTTGACTTTTCCTGTTCCTTTAGCTACAAACAAAGTTGTATGAGGAGTTTTCTTCAGTTTCTCCTCCTCTACAACACAACGAGCAATCAAGACATTGATATCCCAAGCCTTATCCTATGAAATATATGTAGTGACTAAGATACCAAACTCTGAAGGGAGTGTATTTAGAGCTTGGTGCACTATTAATGCATCAGGAAGTAAAATATCCAGCGCCTTTAGTTTTCTTTAGTAGTGGACCATCCTAATGATGTAGTCTTGTACTCCTCCTTCTCCAACGTATCATATGGAGAATAATTCTTTACAAAAGGTACTTATGTCGACATTGGACGAGACCCTATATCTTTGGGAGACATTGTCTAGAGATCCTTTTGTCATGCTTGTGTTCGACAGTCCACTTAGCAGATGATCCAAGAATGACTTCTTCATAGCTAGATAACACATCATGTTTGACCGATCCCAGGTTGTATATTCTTCTTTATAAGCTTCTGAGCTGATCGATGTAGGTAAGGATGGCTTGTCCCTACGCTTGGCCAAATTAATATCTACCATCTCTATTGCAATCTCTATATCCTATTCCACTTTTTAAAAATTGAAACTAGTCAAGGTTTCAATTATGATGTTGTTGTTATTGATAGAAAAGGTGACTATAAAATGACAATGCAAAGATCAAAACAAATGTAGGATAACAGTGATACTCAAAGCCATAAAATAGTATCTGTTCTGAGAATCCAATTACACATATTATGAAAAACCTGTGGGCTAAATACATAATACATGCAACCAGATCTCCACATAAAAGTGTTCGAAGTACACATTATCAATTCTTATGACACTTCCACTTATGGGTGAATATATCATTTAAGCAATGACTTTCCTCCATCTAATTCTTTTATACACATCTCAAAATCCTATATAAGGCCAACACCTGTGGGCTGAATAATTGAACATAAGATCAGAGACATCCCCCAATATGCAACTAGAATAATTCAAAACTACTGAATCGAAAGGTCACTGTGGTGACTATAATCTTATCAATACTCAAACAGATCCACAAACATAAGCGATACATCTTTATGTTATTTTGACGCTCCATATGGGCATATAGTATATGATACGGTACCATTAATAAATGCTAAATCCCAATGCATAGTCTAATTATCACATACTAGTGCTGAAAACATTATCAATAAACTTTATTTGAGACTTTTGTTACGAAAAATCTAAATTAGAGAAATTATTATGCATTATCGAACATTGAACCTACCACAAAAAAAAAAACTCAAGTATCTCCCTCATATCAAGTTCAAAGCACAAAAATTAACTCAAAAATGGCTTTAGAATGCTTTATTTCCTTTTTCTAGAGTGAAATTACTAATGTAATGAATTCATAAAATTAAAAAACTCACTTTATAAATTCTCCAAACCTAGAAACTAACCCAAAGTGACTCTGGGCATCATTACGGGAATTTTAAAATTTTTGAGATTTTTAAAACTGAGTCAGCAATTGCTGTAGCAATGATGTCAGCGTGGTACAATAGCTCTATTGTCGCTAAGATGTGTGTAGAGCTGCCACACCTAATGTAGCACCCCACTTCATAGAGACACATGTCTGACATCTTGAGGGATATCCGAGTCTGTGCCATACAAGGATGACGTACTAGAGCACTCAATCAGTCAAAACTCGGTATAAATTTTTTTTAAAACATCAACATATTACAATTAATAAAATTTCAATAGCCAATTGGATCCCATTACAAAAACAAAACACTATTTTACAGAAATTGTGAAATACAAATTTATACAAGAATAGGATAACATTAATGCAAACGCGTACTGATCCCGACTTCTATCTTTCCCTTGCATGCAGTAATTATACTCCCGTTTGTCTAACGGGATGGGTGAGTTTTGCAAACTCAATGAGTGACCATCATCGATGGCTCATCCAGTCACATAACACATAATCACATTCACAACATTTCACAGTTCACATTCAATAGATATAATCATTCATATTATGCATATGCAGTACACATAAGACCCACTTTTCATTCGTTACTTTGTTGTGACTGAGTGCCTAAACTGCCCTATATAGGGCTCATTGATAACTGTTCCTTATCCACTTAGGGGATACAGGGCGTATTAAATGTTGAGCCTGAGGCTCTGAATCACTTTTGAGCTCGAGGCTCATTTTCACTCGTTGAGCTTCAAGCTCTGATCGGTGGCTACTCTGGTCATAACAACTATTATATTTCATGCATTCATGAAATGAAATGCATCAGTCACATTTGCATGATCCACATTCACTCACATCCACATGTCATCGGATCGTAGTCTGACATTCAACATTAGAGTTAAGTATCACTTTTCATTTACATGAAAATGTACATTCAAAACACATTTGTCATCGGACCGTTGTTCGGCATTTAACAATCATATTATGCACACTTATTTCATCTCATTTACATACAAGTAGCACTTCACTAGTTAATCAATACAAAATTCAAAACACAACAACCAATGAAATGAGACCATCTCGGTCTACTCACAGTATGCTCTAGTTTAGCATTTGCTTCCAAATTCTGGAAACATCTGAATGTGAACGTTTATCTTGCATATCACAATTATGCAATATGCACGTTGCACAATCATTAATAACTTTGCACAATTATAAGTATTCATTTATGCGTACGTGTGTAAATGGACAATGTACAATGCATTTTCATGATAATTCCGGGTATCTTTCCATCAATTTCTTCACAAAAATCTTTCTCATATCAAAACTAATCTAAGTATAATTTATACTTAGGTTTATGCCTCACTAAACAATTAAAATCACAATTCATTTCTCATTGGCTTACTTTCAGATTTTTCCAAGACACTCTTTCGGGTCTACTGTTCATGTTAAATCAGAGAGTGCAATTGATATAATTTGGTCATACCCTCTTTTAGAAAAATGTTCCTCTATGTCTTATGTTCCTATTGACACCAAAATCATTTAATTTGGTTCAGTAATCTAGAAGATATGCCTCAAACATTTTTGGACTGCTCTTATCTAAAACAGTATACTATACATAACTTCCTTCCAGAAATTAAACATCTTAGAGACTGAATCATAATTTGACTTCTTCAGATAATTTATAAGACTATATCTCTAGTTTACTCCAAATCAAATCATCTCATTTAGAATTATATAGATCCAGGTATAACCAAAATAGCCAAACATATTCAGTGAAATCACACCAGTTCATAATATTCCAACAAATTCCCCTGATTTCCTTCAATCAAACTTTTTCAAATCAATTCAAAATGCTACCAATTTTTATCTAGTGATAGAAATATGTGTTAGGAATCTATTGGTCTAAGAATAAATCCATTTGGAGATCTGATGACAAAGTTATGGCCCAAAGAATCAAACAAGGTTCTATCCTCAATCATATTGAACCTATTTCGGGGCAACTAGAATAACTTTCGCTATAGATATCGGATAAAGATGTTCGTTGGATGATTTTGAAGAGGAATTCAAGATCTACAAAGTTTATAAGATTTTCAAGACAAATTCTATCATATAAGGGGTCAAAATTGGACCAGAGCAAGTTTCAGTCAACATAAGACGAAGTAAAAAGTCAACCTAAGAAGAAGCAGATGGTCAACTTAAGACGAAGTAGAGTCACCTTAAGACAAAGCAACTCTTAAGACGAAGCAGAGTTAGCTTAACACGAAGCGACTCTTAAGACAAAGTAGAGTCAACTTAAGATGAAGCGACTCTTAAGATGAAACAGAGTCAGCTTAAGATGAAGTGATTCTTAAGACGAACTAGAGTTAACTTAAGACGAAACGACTCTTAAGACGAAGCAGATAACACTCCTAAGCATCTCCACTCATAAAGACCATAACTTTCAACTCCGATGTCTAAAAATTTCATATTATATACCATTGGAAAGCTAGAAAGATAAGCTACAACTTTTCAAAAGACAACTTTGTCTAATTTAGCCTATATTAAACTAGATTTTGCTCTAAATTTAGAACATGAAATTTACCCATAAGGAAGACTTGAAATTTTGCACTCTGCAAATTTGGAAAATCCTGAGTATAACCATTTAACTACCAATTTGACTTCATTCAACTCTCAAACCTCAACTCAATAGGGTTTTCAAATAGAAAAATCCCATAATGCCCAATTACTAAAAATTGGTTCTAGAATACTTAAACCCATGTATTTCCTAACTCCATGGTCTAAAACTCTTCTAAAAATTCCAAAAGATTGAAATTATCTTACCTTGATTGTTTACCAAATGAAGAGATCTTTGGCTCAATTTGAAGCTCTTATCTCCCTTTTCTTTTTTTTCTTCTTGACCCACTTCAAAATCTCTCTTAAGACTAAGAAGTGTTAAAAGCCAGCTCAACTCTTTTCTTTTCTCTCAACCATCGAAATTCTCTTCTTTTTCTTTCTTAACTTCTCTTTCTCTCTCTCAATTCATGTTTCCCCCTTCTTAAAAAGTAAGACTACATTTCTTTCTTCCATTTCTACCCTTAATGAGCCCAAGAGCCCCTTTTGAACTCTTATCTTTACAATCCAATTATCTCCAATATTCTTTTGATTCCTTTGTCTTATTTTCCCTAAAATTCATAATTTCCAAAATTATTCCTAAATTCACAAAAATTAAAAAATTACAACAATTTCACTAATCAATAAAATTTCCAATATAAATAAAATTCAAAGTTCTCAAAAATCTCAACTTAATCCAATTATACCCTGAATCATTCATGAATGCATGTCCAATTATTTTTATATGCAACGATTCAATATTCACGTGCATGACCATATCACATAATGCATGAGCATGAAACACATTTCTAATATCTTAGTGAATCTCTCACAATTACCATTTTAATCTTAACATAGGTAACGGGATGCTACAACTCTCCCCACCTTAAAAGAAATTTCGTCCTTAAAATTTATATCTGATTGTTCAGTAAGGCAGGGGAAATGTTCTTTTTCTTCATATGCTACTCCGTTTCCCATATAATTTCACCACTCGAATACTTTCTTCCAAATAACCATAGTCGATAGACTCAAGCTTCTCTCAATCACTTGTTTAGATATCACACTATCTTAACTATTTCATCAATATATTTCAGATTATTCACAATTTTTCACTTCGTAAGCTGTCAATATATCTCTGTCAATCATATCATTATTTCTTAGCATACTCACGTATCACACATTATAATTCTGAGACATCTTTATTGAGAATACAACTTATAAGTTATTGGTCCTATGCTCTCAATAACTTCATATGGACTAATACAATTCAAGCTTAGTTTATCCTTTTTCCTTATCCGAGTATATCTTTATCCCAATCTATGCACATCTTGACAAGGTGCTACTCTTCGAAGTATTTCATCTTTCGCTTGATATTTCATAGCTCTTTAGTGTTATAACACTTAACTCTTACGTCTGACTCACTATATTCTATATGTCCAGTGGTGATCCACCTAACTCATTTATCTTTCTTGAATCACTTAGCTCCCATTATAGATTCATTTTGCTCGTCAATAGTAACTCGAATCAATTTTGGCCTTCTACCATTTTAGGCCCTCTTCATTTCAATGTAATGTTGAATGACCCCCTTTCTGTCATACAATGCCCCATACAGTATTCTAATGATGTCACTATGCCTGTAGTCAATTTGAACTATACATCAATATTATATTCCTACGAACTCTAGAAATATAAGTTTTACACCTGTCTCCAACAGTCAAGACTATTGGTAACTTAAACATGTAATCACTTGGCTCTACATTCTTAATAGCTAGATACTAATTTGACATATTTCTACTGGGATGTATAGCTTAGGTTTCTTACTCACGCTCTTTCTAACCATATCCTTGGTCAATCCTCTTTATCAGTTACACACCCTTTTCATTTCAATCATAAAGTAACATTTCTCCTATTCGGACTCAAAATTCATATTCATTTTCAATTACTCAATAAGATTCACAATTCTGGATCCTTAGTTTGGACTTTTTCTGAACTTTTTATGTAAAACTACTCTTCAAATTTAATAACTAGAAATACTTTATTTTGCCCAAATCCTATGCTCTTTATTTCACTAGATTTGGTGACCCTAATATCTGAATTTCTATCTTCATTATTTCCTCTATTTTCTTTGGGTCTCCCAATATGCCATATTCCGATATATACAACCTACATTTTATTTGATCAATCTAAGATTCACTCTCATTAAACCTGTCGTATAATTATTTCTACCTTCATGAAATGTAAGATTTCCTCAAATGTTCAAAAATATTCCTTTCCCTTTTTGAATACACTCCAAATATGCTCTACGATTATAGTCACTAATTAATACAATTTTTCGTGGATCACTTTAATCTTCATTACCATAATACTGTCGGGGGCATGGTTAACTCTAACATATATAACCCAAATTCCTTTGTGCCCATAATTAATTCTCATAATTTCTTAAGGAATTATTCCTCGAATGAGGTAATATTATCACATGTTATTTTTAGTCTCCCCATTGACTTCCTTTCTCGAATGATTTTCTCCTTTCATTTGATTTCCTCTAATTTCACATTGACTTCTTCCAATGTCTGTTCATTCATACTAGTTTCTCCACACATTTCAATTTATTTGCAATCATAACTTCCTGTGTTGGCAACACATTCATCATATATAATTGTATCTCTAGAACATATTTACATAGAATATAATGTGGACTGAAGTCCTCCTCACCTTAACAATAATGTCTCCTCAAAGTCAGCAATCCAATCGTATAGTTGAATACTTCACATCAACAAAATGCGTATATTCTCAATAGCATATTTTACCTCTTATGCCTGAGTCTTAGCTAGGGATATGACTCCAATATTCACTTTTGATTCATTGCATATTCATTTCTGATTTGTTTCTTCATTGATCACTCTTAAACTGAATCGTCCGATCAACTTAACCTAATTTAGGGAAATTCTTTTTTGAAGGAAAAATTTCTTGCTATTCTCATCGATACCGCTCATATAACTCTTATCAATCAACTGTCTTAATCATCGCTTATCAATTATTCTTAGTACCTCAAGAAGATCAATTTCTATCATTTTGTACACGATCATAATGATTTATGCATCAAGATTCAATGATATAGTGGACACGATCGCATATGCTTAGGTGTGTATCATCAAGGTCATCCTATTCTATTTAGAGATTTATTTTTGGCAGATCACCACTTATCTTACAATAGTAATAGTTTAATCTCAAATGATCCCAGACAATATTTCTTTATCCTTATCACATTCAGGGTTTCCTTGCATTGACATATGCTAATACCAACTTTACCGTAATTTTCCAGAATTTATCTCTTCTAGTGTTACATCATTTCATGATAATTCAACTACCATATGGAGTGCATTTACTCTTCCCATTTAATTCCTCATCTTTTTCTTGATCTGCGTACATAAAATTCTCTCTTATATGCATTTCTAATTTTCTCTTTACTACACACCATTAATCTCTGTAAAGTCAATTATTTATACTTCCTTCCCTTTTTATTCCTTCCCCATTCCTATCTTATCTTCCTGTTGTCATTTATTTTATCTTCCACTTGTACCTCCTTAGTTAATTCAAAATTATAGATGTATAATCATCAATAAATTCTGATATCAATTTCCACTAATATATTCTTACGATGGATCGTATCTCTTATCACATTAATCAAACAACTACTTCGATTCCAAATCCATCTCCTTAAGATCATAAAAATTTATGTTTTCATTACATTCTACTTGCACATCATAATCTCATCATTTCTACTTATCTCCCTATTTTCCTCACACAATCATGACAATATATTCACTTCTCTATCACATTAGAAGGTATATCATTACAGTATAATATTGAAATCATATTCCATAATGCATATACCAATACAAATGTAATGAATCTTTATCTATCATATCGAACCATATACTATTTCTCCTTTCCAATTATCCACATATCATCGTACATACATGTGTTCGCAATTAATTCAGAATCATAGATACCTAGTGATCCTAAAATTCTAATCTTGATTTCACAGATATATTCTTATGCTAAATCATAACTCTAATCACTTTTAACCGACATTCATTTTAAGTCCAAGTTTGACCTCTCCAGGCCATAGAAAATTTTGTTTTCTTTCAACTCAACTTATACACTTTAGGTCTCATCATTCATATTGATATCACTTCTTTGCTTAATCATTCCATGACAATGTATTCACATTTATATCACATTCGAGGATATATTACCACAATACAATATGGATATCATATTCAATGATACAACCATTTATACAAATACAGTGGACCTTTATCTATTATACAAAACCAGATACTATTTCTCATTTCTAACTGCCCATAAACCTTCATTGACTCACATTCTGATAGAGCATCATTCTTCCTAATGCTTCTAACTACTCAAATTCTTAAGGAATGCTCATGCATGTGACTCTTATAAATGTGATTTAGATTGGGGGATCAGTTGCCGCTATCTGCTATAACATGATAAGAATACACGTCCCTTGACACCAAATTCAAAAAATGCCCATATAAGATAGTAATTCTGGGCTCTGATACCAAATATGTAGCACCCCACTCCCTAGAGACATGTGCCCGACATCCTAAGGGATATCTAAGTCCGTACCCTGCGAGGGTGGCGTGCTAGAACACTCAATCTGTCAAAACTTGGTATAATTTTTTTTTGAAACATCAACATATTACAATCAATAAAATTTCAAGAGCCAATTAGGGCCCATTACAAAAACAAAACACTGTTTTATAGAATTTGCAGAATACAAATTTACATAAGAATAGGAAAACACTAATGCAAATGCGTACTAATCCTGACCTTTATCTTTCCCTTGCATGTAGTAATTATACTCCCGTTTGCCTAACGAGGTATTCTTCTGAGTCCTGGAAAAATATTTGCAAATTTTGGGTGAGTTTTGTGAACTCAGTGAGTGACCATCATCGATGGCTCATCTAGTCATATAACACATAATCACATTCACAACGCTTTATACTTCACATTCAATAGATATAATCATTCATATTATGCATATATAGTGCACATAAGACCCACTTTCTATTTGTTACTTTGTTGTGACCGAGTGCCTAAACTGTCCCATATAGGGCTCATTGATAACTGTGCCTTATCCGTTTGGGGGATACAGGGTTCATTAAATGTTGAGCTTGAGGCTCTGAATCACTTTTGAGCTCGAGGCTCATTTTCACCCGTTGAGCTTTAAGCTCTGATTGGTGGCTATTCTAGTCACAACAATCATTATATTTCATGCATTTATGAAACGAAATGCATCAGTCACATTTGTATGATCCACATTCACCCACATTCATATGTCATCGGACCGTAGTCCGGCATTCAACATTAGAGTTGAGTATCACTTTTCATTTACATGCAAATGAACATTCAAAACACATTTGTCATCAAACTGTGGTCCGGTATTTAACAATCATATTATGTGCACTTATTTCATCTCATTCACATACAAGTAGCACTTCACTAGTTAATCAATACAAAATTCAAAACAGAACAACCAATGAAATGAGATCATCTCGGTCTACTCACAGTACGCTCCAGTTTAGCATTTGCTTCCAAATTCTGGAAACTTCTGAATGCAAACATTTATCCTGCACATCACAATTATTCAATACGCATCTTGCACACACATTAATAACTTTTCACAATTATAAGCAGTCATTTATGCGTACGTGTGTTTATAGACTATGTACAATGCATGTTCATGACAATTTCGGGTATCTTCCCATCACTTTTCTTCACAAAAATCTTTCTCATATCAAAACTCATCTAAGTATAATTTATACTTAGGTTTATGCCTCACTAAAACCATTAAAATCACAATTCATTTCTCATTGGCTTACTTTTAGATTTTTCCAAGACACTCTTTCAGGTCTACCACTCACGTTAAATTAGAGAGTGAAATGGATATAATTTGGTCATACCTTCTCTATAAAAATGTTCCTCTATGTCTTATGTTTCTATTAACACCAAAATCACTCAATTTTGTTCAGTAATCTGGAAGATATGCCTCAAACATTTTCGGACTGCTCTTATCCAAAATAGTATACTATACACAACTTCCTTCTAGAAATTAAACATCTTAGAGACTGAATCACAATTCGACTTCTTCAAATAATTTGTAAGTCTATATCTATAGTTTACTCCAAATCAAAATCATCTCATTTAGAATCCTATAGATCCAGGTATAACAAAAATAGCCAAACATGTTCAGTGAAATCACACCAGTTCATAATATTCCAACAAATTCCCCCACTTTCCTTCAATCAAACTTTTTTAACTCAACTTAAAATTCTACCAATTTTCATAGGGAGATAGAAATATGTGTTAGGAATCTATTGGTCTAAGAATCACTCCATTTGGAGATCGGATGACAAAGTTCTGGTTGAAAGAATCAAACAAGGTTTTGTCCTCAATCATATTGAACCTATTTCGAGGAAACTAGCATAACTTTCTCTATAGGTATTAAATCAAGATTTTCTTTAGATGATTTTGAAGTCGACTTCAAGATATACAACTTTTATGAAGACCTTAAAGACAAATTCTATCATGTAAAGGGTCAAAATTGGACCAGAAGAAGTTTCAGTCAACATAAGATGAAGCAGAAAGTCAACCTAAGAAGAAGCAGATGGTCAACTTAAGACGAAGCAGAGTCAACTTAAGACGAAACAGATTACACTCCTAAGCATTTCGACTCATAAAGACCATAACTTTCGACTCTGATGTCCAAAAATTTCATATTATATACCGTTGGAAAGCTAGAAAGATAAGCTACAACTTTCCAAAAGACAGCTTTGTCTAATTTAGCTTATATTAAACCATATTTAATCCTGAATTCATAACACAAAATTTACCTCTAAGAAAGACTTGAAATTTTACACTGTGCTAATTTGGAAAATCCTGAGTATAACCATTTAGCTACCAATTTGACTTCATTCAACTCTCAAACCTCAACTCAATAAGGTTTTCAAATAGAAAAATCCTACAATGCCCAATCACTAAAATTTGGTTCTAGAATACTTAATCTCACGTATTTCCTAACTCCATGGTCTAAAACTCTTCCAAAATATTCAAAAGATTCAAATGATCTTACCTTGATTCTTTACCAAATGAAGAGATCTTTGGCTCAATTTGAAGCTCTTCTCTCCCTCTTCTTTTTTTTCTCTTTTTGACCCACTTCAAAATCTCTCTCAAGACTAAGAAGTGCTGAAAGCCTAGCTCAACTCTTTTCTTTTCTCTCAACCACTAAAATTCTCTTCTTTTTCTTTCTTAAATTCTCTTTCTCTCTCTCAATTCATGTTTCTCCCTTCTTAAAAAGCAAGACTACATTTCTTTATTCCATTTCTACCCATAATGAGCCCAAGAGCCCCTTTTTAACTCTCATCTTTACAATCCAGTTATCTCTAATATTCTTTTGATTCCTTTTTCCTATTTTTCCTAAAATTCATAATTTCCAAAATTATTCCTAAATTCACCAAAATTCAAAAATTACAACAATTCCACTAATCAAAAATATTTCCCATATAAATAAAATTCAAAGTTCTCAAAATTTTCAAAAATCTCAACTCAATCCAATTATACCCATAATCATTCAAGAATGCATGTACAATTATTTTCATATGTAACGATTCAATATTCATGTGCATGAGCATATCACATAATGTATGAGCATGAAACACATTTCTAATCTCTCAGTGAATCTCTCACAATTGCAATTTTAACCTTAACACGGGTAACGGGATGCTACACCTGACATGCCTCCAAATGCATCACGCGTGTGCATTGCATGCCCCCCACGTACACTGAAGAGTCTAAACCTCTAATGGCACGTGTGACACACAAGCCTTACGTATAGACGCGCCTGACTTGTCTTGCCAAACATGTGTCCTCATCTGCAGGCGTCACACGTTGGGATAGATGGCTGACGCATACATCACATGTGCCTGTCCCATCACTGCTAGTTGGTCACTGTGCCTTATGTGACATGTGTCACATGCATCCTTAATCTATTGCACCACACGTTGCACATATGTCAAATGCCAGCCAAATCGACTCCCCAAATGCACTATGCATGTGTCGGACGCATGTGGTACATGCACTTGACGGTTTCCATCCCTGGCGATGGTGAGGGCAATTTTTGGTGAGTTTTGAGCCAATTTTTTGAGCTTCCAAGCTCATTTCAACTCAATTTTCAAGGCTAACCACATGTAGCGCACTTTCAAGCATTCATATGCAAGAAAAAGCTACAAAAGAGATCGTTATTCTCCGAAACCCATATGGAGAAAAATCGAAAAACTTTATTTTTAACCACCTGATCATGTAATCACTCTGATACCACGTGTAACACGAAATAAAAGTCTTAGTTACGTATCTCGGATTGAACGTAAAAGGGAAATAACAAATAAATGCAGATATACCTAATTTCAGTTCTATAACTTTCCAATGAGCTTTCCAAGGACGAAATGAGCATGAATCCTCTAGTTTCTTCATAAAATCTACTCACTAAGATGTGATCAATATCTTTCTGTAGTTTTCTTAAAATGTGAACCTCTGAAAGGGTCAGAATAATTTTACTTTCACAAATTACTTAAGCAACTACAAGAGACCTTAACCTATATATATAGCTTCCATATCAAGCTTCCCATCACATGCTCAATACGGATCCAAACTACACTGACTGAGGTTCATTTTCTCTCTAAAATTTGGCCCATTAATCTAGATCCTTTATTGTGTCATTTTATTATCTTTATTCAAATCAAAATTACGTAACTTAAGTGATAATTTATTGAAAACTGATAAAATGGAATTAATTGTTGTTCAGCTTATAGGAAAATAACTATAAAAAGTAAGTTTAATAAGTTAAATAACATCTTGGAAAGTCTTAATTCTTATAGTTTTAATTATATTCTTATACTTCTTTTTATTTCACTTAATATATAAACTTGTTTTTGAAAAAAAAACCTTTAAATTGGTATAAGCCATTAATTAATTTCAAGTACCTTTATCATGTCCAACATAAGATTCAATATCTGTGTAATACTTTTGGAACAACTAAAATAAATTAGAGGTATAGAATTGAAATAAAGCGTATGTAAAAAGGTTTGATAATTTGAAAATTATGTATTGAATTTAATTGTTCCAAATGTTCAAGAATCGTATAATAGAAATAGGTTGTGAATTGGTCGAGTTCATGCTTCCAAATGTGATTTAGATATCTTAACTTACAATTAAGATTCTAACATATTACTTTCAAAGATTTAATATGATCTCAATTTATTTTCTTGTATACCCCCAGAAAGTGTAGAAATTTTAAATTTGATTTTTGGAGAAAAAGAGGCTAAAAGAATTATCAAAAGCTTTTAATTAATATGTCCATAATAACAAAAGATCGTAGATAATGTTTCAAAAATTAATATATCAACAGTGTTTCAAAGACTTATACGAACACTTTCTAGACACATTTTTTTAACGTTTGGAAAGATTTTTGACAATTTCAAATTTTCCTCCAAATTGACATAGTTAAGAATATGTGAAATGCTTGTTTAATAGAACATCATTGACACATCTTTTAGTAATAGAATTTTCCTCTTTGAAACATTCTAATGGTTTCACCTTTAATTATGCCCTAATCAATATTAAATAAATTTGTAAAACAATATTCTTTAGGTTTAAATTTATCAAATTAATAAAAATCAAATAATTATTAATTCAGATAAATAATTAAATGAGATTATAATATTATTGTTAAAAAATCAATTCTATGATTGAACCATGAGTGAAGTAGAAAAGTAATTTTTTAATCAGATTTTTTAATTGAATAACTTTAAAAATATGAATCATAAATAAAAGAGATGAATTGTAACTAACTTAAATTCTTGCAAAACCATCCTCTCAAATTGTCAACCACAAATTTTTTTTATGTATCTAGCTTTTAGAGATATTTAAAGATGAGAGAAAAGAATTCAAATACTTTGAGAGGAAAAGACAAGAGTACTAGCTCCTTAAAGTCTCTTTTTTTAGAAACAATATTAGGAATTCTTTCCTAACTAAAATTAAAATAAAAAATTTTAATTATAACTATAATTAAAATCTAAATTTAATTATATTTTTAATTTTAATTAAATCATATATCTTATATTTGATTCCTGAAGTTTCTTAAACGTTACAATTAATTTCAACTTAATTTAAATTAATTTTTTTCCTTTCAAACTACTCTTTATGTGTATCATTGTAGATTATAATTCTAATTTATAATTAGAATTGGATAAATTAAAACTAATTTTACTTTTAAATTAATTTTTAATTAACTAATGTATAATCATATATCAAATTGATAATTAAAAATATGTCATAATTACTTAAATATTAGAAACGTCAAAATAGTTTGACTTAACATGGCCATACATTGTTATAAGGTATAATTTAATCTTTTCATCATCAAATGCTTCAATTGAATGTAAAGTACGAAATTAGTGTATACTTTATTTAAATCTAATCACATTTATTCTTGTCAATTAGTAATTGAGTTATAAACTAGAGATTTTCTTAAATCACTATTAGTCAAGAATAGTGGAACATTCTTTGTAGTGACAAATCATTTGTTGACTTACTCAATTATCTCCACATAGTTTATATTATATCTAGGTACCACCAACTTAGCTACTCCAAATAGAATATGTCATAACTAGAAGCAAAACATGGCAATTCTCATATAAGATATCTTTAAAATCTTAAATCATTATCATTTATACACATATCATAATGAGGGGATCCACAAACACATAAGTAATGTTCCATTCAAGATCTTCATAATTAGGTAAATTCGGTAAACTTATTCTCTAAAGGCACTTACATCTTTGTTTAAATATCTTCATAATGTAAGGTGTTGTTTGAGCAACTTAGCAATCCCAAAATAATGAAAGAAGCTCTCATATCTCTCTTACATTCCGTTCTCACAACCCAACCCTAACCCTAGATCTGCTCCATTTTAGCTTACTTTTTCCATTCCTCCATTTTGAGTTCCCACTTGTTTATTGACTTTCTCTTATTTCCTTCCAACATTGTTCTTCCTTTGATGACCTACAAAACAAAACATCATTAGATTCCATTTAGCTTTAAAACTAAAATGGAGCAGACTTCCCACCTCTACCCTCAACCACCCCATTTCCCTCTTTTACTCCATCATGCTCAGCTCAACTTGCTACGAACTTTGCACCCCACTCTTCTTCTCCATCCCACTCTACAAATCAAACTATCCCACCCCCAACCTCGTTCATTCCTCCTCCTAAAGATTCTGCTCCATTTGAAAGTGTTTTTCAACAAATTAAAAGGGCTAGAAAGACATGGAAACAGGTTGTGGGTGACAATTCTAACTCTCCCTTATCTACTATCCACCTGTTGAGATTGAAGGTAAGCTAATGGTGGCTCCAAGTCTAGACATTATGCAGGCAGGAGCAAGGACATGGGATGCTGCACTTGTTGGTTTTTTTATGGATAAATGACCTACTTTTCTTGTGATACAAGTATGGATCTAGAGAAATTGGAAAGGTAGAGGACTAATAGAAGTTATGCTAACTAGGGAAGATAACTTAATCTTTACCTTCTCCTCTAAATTGGAAGCTCAAAAGGTAATTAAAGAAGGCCCTTGACACATCTCTTAACTTCCTTTATTTCTTCAAAATTGGAAACCGGGCATGGAATTAGAGAAAATTAGATTGAAAAACGTTCCTGTATGGGTGAATATCCATAACATTCCTTTGGAATATTGTATAACTAAAGGTTTGAGTATGCAAGCTAGTTACTTGGGAAAACCAATCTGTATAGATGAAAACATTGCTTTGAGGAAGCAGGTTAGATTTGTATGATTATGTGTGAGTATGGATTTTTAAGGAAATAAAGGACAACATTCCTATTCTAAGGTTGGTTGATGGGCATTCTCTCAAAGAAGATAAGGTTTTGGTTACATACTAATGGAAACCTTCTCTGAAAGCACAAGACAAAGAATGGAAACCAATAGGGAGAGTTTTCATTGGAGGAGACTATTGGGAGGTGAGTGGATTGGAGAAGCTTAATTCTAAAGATAACAAAGAGTTGGTGGAAGCATAACATGTATTAGATAACCATGAAAGTCTAGGTAGGTTGGTTCTGGTTGAAAGGAACCACCTACAAAAGGTGAGAGTGTCTAAGTGGATAATCTTCCAGATTCAATTTATTTGGTGGAAATTCAACAGCAAACTTGAGTGCCTCAAATAAATCATTAGGGAACCAGTAGGAAAATGAAATGGATATTAGTGGGAATAATCATTACCATAGGGACCATGAACTCCAACTAAATAAGCAAACTCAACAGTTGGAATAACAACAGAGAGGAGTTACTCAAGAGGAACAATTTGAACAAGTAATCTTTCGGAAGAGCAACAGGAGCAGGAGGAAAGGCTCCAAACGGAAAAGTAATATCATATGACTCTGATAGTCTGGAATGAAGAGGAATAAACAACCCTTCTAAGCTTAATGTGGTAAGGGATTTTGTTCTACAGGAAAAGCCTTTGTTATTTTGTTGATTGGAAACCAAATTAAGGAAGCAAACCTGAAATTAAGTTGATTAGGTATCAAATGGTCGTTTCTCACAAACCACCAATGTCATGCCTATGGAAGGATTATTATTGTTTACAATGGAGATCTTTTGGAAGTGAAAGTTTTGAAAACTAGTCAACAATTTATCCACAAAAAGCTTAACTTCAAAAAGGAAAATACTTATGCTTTAGCTACTTTTGTTGATGGTTTTAATATAGTGTTTCAAAGAACTGAGCTATGGAATTCCCTTCGAAGACTCAAAGCTTCAATTAGAGGTCCATGCCTAATTAATGGATGTGGAATTAACATATTTAAATTTTGGAGGTCATAGGTTCATTTAGTCTAAAAAACAAAACTCTAATTGGTTCATTCGGAAATAGCTAGATAGAGTGATATATATGAAATGCATTGTATTTTAGGCTATAGTTTGATATGTGTTTAGCCGTTTATTCGATTATTTAGTATATGTTTAGGGTAGAATTGTGTTAATTTGTGATTTATTTAAGTGTTTTATGGGTTAGAACAATCCTTCGAGCTTAAATATGATGATTTTAATGTACCTTGATATGTTTGGTAGTGTTTCAGGGTAAAGATTGAAGAACGGAGGAAACTTCACATTTCGAGAGATTTTTTAGACCTTTCAGACCTAAAAAAATACCATAGTTTAACACTAAACAAAAAAGAACATAAATAGAACAACAAGAACAGAAAGAAGTAGCTTTACATTTAGCCACTCTTGGAAACCCTAAAGGGAGAGAAAAAGAAGAGAGAGTGAGAAGAAAAAGAGGAATAAGAAGTGGATCCTGATGCCACTAATCTCTAGATCAAGTGGTATCTCAACGACATTGCCTTCCTGATTTGTCTAATTTAGAAACAGATTTCGGGTTGTTGATAATATTCTAAACTCTCCTTCAAGATTTTGCTTTGAGTTAATGTTGATTTAGTTATTTTTGTGTTTATTGTTTTGGGTGTTGTGATTGATTAATGTAATTATATGTTTCGGTAACAAATTGAGAGGGGGAGCTGGATAAAAATGATTAGATTAGATTAAAGAGAGCTAGGAAATCTAATTGACCACTTAATCAATGTAGTTAGTAATTTCATAGAGAGAGATCTCATGCGAGAACCAATTGTTTAATAGAGAGCTTTAGAACTAATTAAAATTGTGGGTAATTTGTGAATTGAGAGATTGCAAGTTCCATAATTCAATTAGGATTTATAATTTAGGGGTTAATAATTATAACTCGAAAGAGAGTAATCAACCCCACAACCGTCTAAAACTAACACCCTGTGAACACATAAATGGCTAGATTACCATAAATGATAGGTAAAATCCACTCTCTCATAACTTGATTAACTCTCTTGACAAATTTCCATTGTGACCTATGTGATTGCTCAGTTTAATTCTGTTTTGTTACAATTCTTGAATGAAATTCTTGTATTTACTTGTTATGTTCACTTATGTAGTTTTTATTTCTTTTTATTCTTTTCTTTGAGCCTTATACAACTTACGATTAGGCTAGTACCCTCCTCGTGGGATCAACCCTTCAATACTATAAAGTACGCTTATGGTTATTGAGGGTTTTATAAATTGTAAAACTTGTTCAACATGTTTTTTAGCGCCGTTGGTGAGGTAGCGATTAGATTAGTTTTTTAGTTTAAGGCTTTTCAATATCTTTTTTTAATAAGAAAAAAAGAAGAAGTTTGGGGCGTAAAGTAGAATCACATCAAGACATCTTTAAGTGAGAATGAGACATCTGAAGAGCTAGATGCCAAGAAGAAATGGAAAGAACAATTATGGAGGATAGATATTATAGGGAGTAAGGAACTTTTGCAAACTACAATTAGGCACAGCATGGTTAGGGAAGTAACGATCCTTATTGGAATATGTACACTTCGGGGTGGTAGGACCACCCAATTTTCTATTGGTTCAATAATGTAAGGACTTGTTGAGGACATCAAGACCTATTTGAATTCCAGCAAGATGAGTCCAGTTCATAGGATTCCAAATTGGACAAAATCATGGATAAGCTAACATACATGGAAGAGAAATAGAAGAGACTGGAAAAGCAATTTGATTAAGTAACAGAAAATCATGCTTCGTCTATTCACATCTTAAAGATTCAAGTGAGATAACTTTCCTGGGAATTTTGTAAGAGAAGTGTGGAAGACGCTCTAAGAAATCTAGAACTATATCAATGAGAGCAATATAAGGCCATCACACTTAGAAATGGGGAAGAACAAGAAGAAATAGTGAAAGACCACGTTGAACCCTATCTTGTAGAAGATCAAGAGAGGAGGAAAGAGGATAAAGAAAAGAATGACAACTCTCCTTATTATTCCTTAGAACTTGGTATACCATGCTTGAACATTAAAAAAAAATGTGGTAGATGTCCATGAAGAGAACCTCATCATTTAGATTAGTGATGACTAAGTGACATTCAACATGAATGATGTATTAAATAATTCAGAGGAAGACGACATTCAAAAAATTTGATGTGCTTAAATCTTTAAAGGGATAAGAGGATAAAGAATAGATGACAACGAACATCAAGTTTGAAGAAGCTATGGAAGTTTTTGTTCAAGAAGCTAAAGAAGAACAGGAGATAAGGGCGAATGAGGAAGACCCAAGAAAAGAAAAACTCACCCTCTTACCGGGCAAACTGTTGGACTCTATGGAAGATTCAGGAAGTTTTGTTATTCCTTGTTTTGTTGACAGTTCACTCAAAAACAATGGACATTACTGAGCTTTATTGGTTTTTATAATTTTATCAGTATTGTCCTTCTGATCATTTTGCAATTTGTATCTTACTCACAAGCTACAAAATAGATGTTGAAAAAAAAGGGTGGAAGCAAGCCACTCATAATTGATACTGGCTAAGTTTTCATTGATATAAAGTCAAGCTAACGACCATAAATTAGCATGTTTAGGTATATTTAAATTGTTATGTAGTTAAAGTTATGTATTTCCATAAATAAATATCAATGATTCAGAATGCATTGCCCTACTAATTCTCTTACTCTCTCTAAATTAATTATAATATAGGAAAGCCAAATCAACATCAAGTGCATATGGTCTCTGCGTATGACACATCACCACCTCAGTCACCATGACTGTTTCTTGTTCTAACCCTTTTCTTTTCATTTTTATTAGTATTTTATTCTTTTTGCTTTCGCTTATTGTTTCCTTCCCCCTTTTTGTGCTTGTATGTATTCTTCTCACATTAAGGACAATGTGTTCTTCAAATGTGGGGAGGGTTATGTGTTTTGCTTTAAATGTAAATTTTGCATATTGTATGATAGTCTGTTAGGTTGCATTTTGTGAATTGTGAGAATGTGTCAATGGATTAGATGGATTGAAATTGATTTAATTTTGAACAAAGTCTATTAGGTTGTGATGAGTTATTAGCTCACAACATTAGTGAACTAGATTCTTTGGCTAAATATGAAAGTTAATTAGGATTAAGTATGAGTTTGTCACCCTCTAAATTGTCATACTCATTCATAATTTTAGGTCTTTCGACTTATATAGCTTTGCTAGTATTTTTTCATAAAAACGAGTAACTTAAGTAATAAGGTAGGCAATAAAAAATTGTGATGGTTAAGTTTATATAAACAACTATTCCACTGGCCTTCGAGTTAGAGTAAAGCTAGTAGTCAATTAAGAACGTGGTATAGCTGAGTCACCGGATCGAAACGCATCACAAATATGTGCCTCTATGTCAAAAGGCTATATTGACGTTTCAATCAAGCAACTTAATAAAAACATGATTTAGTCGAGTAACTGGATCGACATTCATCACCAATATTTACCTCTGAGTAAAAAACTAAGTCTATGTATAAAAAAAATGTGTGTTTCCTAATAAAACCTATCAAACTTGTAAATAGCTTAAATTTTCATGAAAATGTACTTAGGAGCAATTATAGAGTTTGAATGACTAGAGAATTATTAATGTGAGTGTACAATTAAAAAGGATGAGTAACTTTACATTTGAGTTTTAATTAATATGTATGTTTAGTCCAGAGCTCCTAGATGTGGATTTTGCATGTTAATAATTTGGAACAACTTGAATGATTGTGTTTAGAGTTAAATTATTTCATGAAATCGAAGCCATTGCCTCATGTGTTGCATTAAGTGTTTTGTGCTTTGTTTTTTGTTGTTGTTTTGTTTGCTTGAGGATAAGCAAACGTTTAAGTGTAGGGATGTTGATAGATGTGAAATGCATCGTATTTTAAGGGATAGTTTGATATGTGTTTAGTCATTTATTTGATTGTTTAGTATGTGTTTAGGGTTTCAAGTGTTTTATGGGTTATAACAATCCTTTAAGCTTAAATATGATGTTTTTAAGGTACCTTGATGTGTGATAGTGTTTCAGGGTAAAGATCAAAGAATAGAGGAGTTTTGAAGCAAATTAGGGCCAATTGTATAGCCCACGATCGTGGCTCATAGGTTATAATCTTGACAAAAAGGCGTGACATAGGCCATAATCGTGTCCTGCGTTGGGCAAATGCGTGACCGCTTTCAAACTTCACATTTCAAGGGATTTTTAGATCTTTCATACCCCGAAAAAGCCCTAGTTCAACCTAAACACAAAAGAAGATAAAATAGAACAACAAGAGGAAAAAGAAGTAGCTTTACATTTAGCCACTCTTGGAAACCCTAAAGGGAGAGAAAAAGACGAGAGAGAGAGAAGAAGAAGAGGAAGAAGGAGGAAGAAGAAGTGGATCCCAACGCCGCTGCTCCTTGAATCAGGTGGTATCCCAATGTCGTTGCCTTCCCAATTTGTCCAACCTAAGCTCTATTTTCTCTTCATTACCTTTTTTGTTTAAATGTATAAAGTTGAGATGGATTGTATGGAAATGGATTTTGGGTTGTTGATAATGTTCTGAACTCTCCTTCTGGATTTTGCTTTGAGTTAACGTTGATTTAGTTATTTTATGTTTATTGTTTTAGGTGTTGTGATTGTTTAATGTAATTATATTTTTAGGTAACAAATCGAGAGGGTGAGACGGATAAAAATGATTAGATCGGATTAAAGAGAGTTGGGCAATCTAATTGACTACTTAATCAATCTAGTTGGTAATTTCATAGAGAGAGATCCCGTGCAAGACTCGATTGTTTATTAGAGAACTTTAGAACTAATTAGAATTGTGGGTAATTTGTCAATTGAGATATTTCAAGTACCATAATTCAATTAGGGTTTACAATTTAGGGTTTAAAGCTTATAACTCGAAAGAGAGTAATCAACTATATGACCGTCTAGAACCGACACCCCGTGAACATATAAATAGCTAGATTAGCATTAATGATAGGTAAAATCTCCTTTCTTATAACTTGATTAACTATCTTGACGGATTTCCATTGTGACCTATATGACTGCTTAGTTTAATTCTGCTTTATTATAATTCTTGAATCAAATTCTCGTATTTACTTTATATGTTCACTTGTGCAATTTTTTATTTCTTTTTATTGTTTTCTCTGAGCCTTAAAAGACTTAGGATTAGGCTACTACCCTTTTCGTGGGATCAACCCTTCAATACTACAAAGGAGAACCTATACACTTGTGGTTGTCAAAGGTTTTATAAATTGTAAAACTTGCTCAACATAAAGCTATGGTGAATGTAAACTAGTTAACTTCCTTTCCAGAAAGTTCATCCAATTTCTTAGTCCCAAAAATTTTTAATCGTACCCCTATCAAAGTTGATAATTTGTTTAAAATGACTAAAATTCATCACCCTTTTAGATTTAAAAATTTTCTGGTTAATGTGAAGGGCTTTTAAGAAGCAATTACTAAAGGATTGGAGTATGAGATATATGGTTCTAAGCAGTTTATTTGTTTACAAAAGCTCAAGGCTATTAAATAAGAATTGAAGATGTTAAATTTAAGGAGAGGTCATAATTTCAGATAGAAGATTAAAAAAGCAAGAAACAAGCTATCGGTAATTCAACAATCTTTGGCAACTAACCCTACTAATTGTACATTAGCTATAGCTGAAAGGGAAGCCCTTAAGACATACTTATAAATAGTGGAATTGAAAAAGCAAGAAACAAGCTATCGATAATTCAGAAATCTTTGGCAACTAACCCTACTAATTGTACATTAGCTATAGCTGAGAGGGAAGCCCTTAAGACCTACTTGCAAATAGTGGATAATCATTGTTCTTTATTGAAGTAGAGAGTCATAATTAATTGGATTAAAGATGGGGACAGATATACAAAATTTTTCTTCAATTCAATGACAGCTAGAAGAAATGTCAACAGAATCACCTCCATAAAATCCGGTAATTCAAAAATCTTTGGCAACTAACCCTACTAATTGTAAGTTACCTATAGCTGAGAGGGAAGCCCTTAAGACCTACTTGCAAATAGTGGATAATCATTGTTCTTTATTGAAGCAGAGAGTCATAATTAATTGGATTAAGGATGGGGACATATGTATAAAATTTTTCTTCAATTCAGTGACAGCTAGAAGAAATGTCAATAGAATCGCCTCCATAATATCCGAATTATGGGAAATTTTATTTGGCCAAGATGAAATTGTAAAGGAAGCTAGGAATTTTTATTGAAATCTTTTAGACACATAAGGTCATTCAATAGGTATTGGAGTAGATCTTAGGCAATTTATTACAGCCAAGATTCCTGAATAGGTAGCTTCTTTCCTAATTAGACCTGTCATGGATCAAGAAATAGAGAAGGTGGTTTTTAATATGAATGGCTCTAAGGCCCCAAGTCTAGATGGCTTGAATGGTCTTTTCTATCAAAAAGCTTAGAGTAGCATAAGGAGATTCGTTAAATATGTTGTACAGGTGTTTTTCCAATATGGTTTCTTGATTAAAGAGATTAATAAAAGCTTTTTTTTGTTTGGTCCCTAAGAGTTCTAACCCAACCACTTGGAGTGATTTCAAACCTATATCATGTATTAATTTCCTTTATAAGATTTTCGAAAATAGGTTGAAGGATGTTCTTCGCTTGCTCATCAGTGAGAATTAAAGTGCTTTTATGAGTAGTAGACATATTGAGGATAATATCCTTTTATTGTAGGAGTTTTTGAAAGAATACTCATGAAGCAAAAGCCCTTAAAATTGCACTTTTAAAGTGGATTTACAAAATGTTTTTAATACTATTAACTGGAGATTGTTGCTACAGACTATGGAAGTTATGAAATTTCCCCATAAGTTTATCAAATGGATTCAAGAATACATTATTACTGCCTCATATGGAATATTGATTAATAGAAGCACCACAGAGATGTTTAAAGAAAGAAAAAAGAAACTTAGGCAAGGGGATCCTCTTTTTCCTCATCTATTCTTTATTTGCATAGAGGTTATCACCCTTATATTTAAACACAATACCTCAACTGACTCTAACTTCAGATAATATTCCAAATGTAAGAAGCTTTCACTAACTAGCTTATGTTTTGCACATGATCTTATTCTTCTAAGTAGGGCAAATGCTCATTAAGTTTCTCTACTAATGAGTACTATCTATACTTTTAAAGAGCTGTCTGGATTGAGTATCAACTTCCACAAAAGTTATTTCTTACTATCCAAAAGTGTTGCTTACCTATCAAATTCCTTATCATAAGCTACTAGCATAGAAAAGCAAGACCCTCCTCTTCTGTATTTAGGCATTCCTATCTCATCCAGGAGACTAAGATTTCGCGAATGTCTCCCTTTAATAGAAAAAATTCAGAAAAGATTGGGGTCTTGGACTAATAGAACCCTGTCATATAGAGGTAAACTTCAACTTTTGAAGTTAGTAATTATGTCAATGCAAATTTAATGGTGCTCTTACATCTTCCTCTCCAAATGACTTATTAAAACTGTGGAAAAACTGATGAAGTAGTTTCTATGCGGTAAAGCAAAAGGTGAGAAAGGAATTGCAAAAGTGAATTTGAAGCATATTTATCAACCGAAAGATGCAGGTGGGTTAGGTTTTGAGTCAACCAACAAGAACATTATATTTCTTATGAACAAGAGAATTTGGAGAATCCTAAGTAAAAAATAATCATTGTGGATCCAATGGATTCATATATACATATTAAAGGGTGAGAGTTTTTGGGCTCTAAGAATTAAAGACAGTTACTCTTGGTTCTTCAACCAAATTCTTATATTGAGGGAATAAGTTCAGTAGGATATTTCTTGTCAAATTGGGGCAGGAGATAAAATCGCTCTATGGTATGATAACTGGACAGGTCAAGGGGCTTTAATTCAAAATCAGTTGGCAAGATCATTATTAGGAAGGTTCTCTAAGACAGCTAAGCTTCACGAAATAATTAGAAATGATAATTGGTTGCTTTCCTCATAAGAACTAAGGCTTTTGCCCATTCTTAATACAGAAGCCTCGGGGAGAATGATATATACCTATGGGATGGGGTACCCATATTAGAAATCCCTAATAGGAAAGCTAAAAAGCTGATGGATGGATTAGTTATAAGAATAGGGTAGTGTTCCTTGATTTGGAGCAAGGTTCTCAAACCGAATGCCAACTTTTTCCTTTGGCTAGCCATGTTGAATAGGCTTAGCACTATGGATAAACTAAAATTCCTATCCTCTTCTAAGCTTTGTATTATTTGCAACCTAGAGGAGGAGACTAAGGGTCGTCTTTTCTTTTAGTGTGGTTTCTCTAAAGAGGAGTGGATTAGAATCTCTAGTCTATATGCCCCTGATACTGGTAAAGTCTCACAGATATCTTACTAGAGATATCTCAACTGCATATCTCTAAATGTGATAAGGAAATACTTATGGTCGCAGTTGCAACTTGTCTTCAAGCAATTTGGAATGAGAGAAACAATCGAAGGTTTAAAGGGAGATCTAACACTCTACTCTCTCTTATAGAATTCTCTATTACAAATATTAGGGAACAACTGATTATAAATCAGTTGGGACTATATTGTAGCAGAGGACTGGCTCTCCCTTGGAGAATATAGTCCTCAATGTTTACTTATAGATTACGGACTTCCTACAATGGGTTCACACAACTTGGGATACATTAAAGAAAATAGTGTTACTCTTGCATATTTATTTCCTGAGCAACTCAAGGAGATTTTCAAATTTACCTACTCATGAAAGAATGAGAGAAATGAAGATTAGAAGGAATCTGACTCACATGTAAGTATTCGAGTGTATCTTGCATACCTCCTCTAGATCTACTACCTCACCAGCTGAGTTCATGAAGGAAGGTCCTGTGTTGTCCCCTCTAGACTCCTGATATTCAAATGAAGCTTGTTAATCTTAGGAGATTCATAAAACCTTTAGAATTCTGATCTCCTACCTGAGATGAGAATTCCCTTCCAGCCTAGAGACAGATAAAAGAACCACCACACGGCCATCGTAGTGTCACAGCCTCCAGAGTGTTCCTCCCTAATTGAGTAATCATTTGAAGTTTCACGAAAACTAGGAGACGTTTTACCCTAATTATAGATACGTCATCACACTACCTCTCCCAAATTGGTTCTCAACATTGTCATTTTTTATGTGTTTTTTAGTGTTATCTTTGTCGTTTTATCTCACATAGGAGAGTCCCTCTCCATAGATGTACACTCAACTTGTTTTCTCCTTAATGAAATTTTAAATTCTCCAAAAAAAATCTCCGTACTCCAATGTATGAAATTGACTACTTTCATGAAGAAGAAATATAATGTTTGCTAGTCTTTACTCTCTTTTAATGCCTAGTCTTAACAAATTAATAACTAGGAATAATGTACAAATAATATGTAAATACAATATAAATGTCATAATTATGATATTATCACAATTTATTTGCAAAATATATTTATTTCATAAACTTTTTATATGTTAGTTAATTAAACAAATACGCATAAGATAAGGAACGTCTTCGATTATTATGTTACAAAATCTACAACCAATCGATTGACTGTAGGATAGAAACTAACATCGATCTTATGCAATCAAGTTAAACTTATTGTAATTTTGCCTTGTAAAAAATTAAAACAAGTTAAAATATATATTTAAAACTTTTGATAACTTGATTATGAACGATACAAAAGTTTGATTATATCAGACAAGTTTAGAGCAACTAAAATAAAACAGATTTGTAGGATTGAAGTAAAGAATATGTCAACAGGTTTGACAATTAATTCTTTAAATCAATTGTTACAAAATAATCCATTGTACGGTAGAAATAGGTCATGAATTGGTCGAGTTCATACTTTGAAGTTTGATCATATCTCCTTGGTCCATGTCTTTTACTGCTCTAGAATTTTTTACTTGAGAATAAAGGAAGAAAAAAACATGTGAGTTTCTTTACTTAGGTGACGGGTAGCCACAATCTTTGAAACTCGATGTAAATGAAGAAGTCACCGATGACTTGGTATTATATTGGCAATTCTGCACTACCTAAGCCAACATTGTCTATGGTTTTGGATTCACCTTTACTTCTGAAGAGAAGACTTTGTAAAGCTTCTTCTTCTTTTCCGTTTGTTGTAAGGCTAGCATTTCCAAAGCCTCTTTCCGGAAAGTTTGATTAGACGTGACTAATGCTTTTTTAAAATACTGGTTGGCTGTCGGGCGAATTGTCTATGTATAATCTCTGACTTGTTTAAAAATTTAATAAACGAATTACTTAAAATTGTGACAAATTTAAATAAAAACTATACAATAATCAGAATTATAAAATTAATTTATATTTTTTTGGTTATATAATTATTTATTTATCAAAATTTTCTTTATACAATAATCAGAATTATAAAATTAATTTATATGGTTTTGGTTATATAATTATTTATTTATCAAGATTTTCTTGAATATTTTTTATATCTATTTCAATAGGTAAAGAGGAATTTATACATATCTTTAGGTGAAGATGAAATTTTATAGTACTTTTTTCTTAGAGTGAAAAGGAGCATTGTACATATTTTATTGAATATAAGTGAAGAAAAATTTTAAATAATTTAATTAGTCTTTCAATTACTTAAATATAATATAAAAGTTATTTTCCTAATTTCACAATACATCAATCTTGACAATGGGTCGGGTTGAGTTGGACTCGCCTAAGCCTAAGTTTGGTCCAAAACTCGATTGAACACCAATTATATAACTCAAGTCTGAATCTGATCAGATCTAATGACCCAAATGATTCAACTTATTTTTATTTATTAAAATTAAAAATAGAAATGACATCATTTTATGAATAAATTATGTGATTTTCTTATAATTTTCAAATTTTAAATCGAATTGAACTAGACAATCTGAGTTCAAACATATCCTAAAGTCTACAAATTTTATTTAAAAAAATTTAAACTTGACCCGAAATTCGTTCGAACTAGACGATCCTAACCTTATCTATTACTCAGAGTTTATATCATATTTATATATAATATAAGTGTTATCAACTCGACTCCAAACAAGTTTTAGGTCCATTAATATCAATAGTTCTACCCACAATTTAGACCTGATTTGTTTATATTTAAAACATATTCAAATATCTCTATCAACTCATTGAAACACTCTCAATTAAACATCAACTTGTCGAGCACTTAATTAATCAATCACTTAATTTTGACAAACTCCCAGTATGTCTAGCTCAAAAAAACCATTGATTGATCGATCTAAATTCCTTGACTAACTGCCCTATTGATAGGCAGTCACATAGTCACACGTGATGGTGATATCTCAAGCTCATAATTATCCATTTTTTCTATTTTTAACCATTATATATATATGTAAGTCGATATCAAACTTTCGGCCAACTACTATCCTATGAAAAGAACAAATTGAAATCTGAAACCTTAAGTTTTTCATAGATTAAACACTCTTTTGACAAATTTTTAATTTCAAATTTTACTTGAATAGAAAGAAAATTTTAACTATAAATTTTCTCTTAATTATAAAAATATTTATGTACTATGCCTAATTGTTAATGATTGAATTTCTAAAATATTGAAATGAGCAATTCAAAAATTATATTTGATCTTTATCAACTTACTCTTATCTTAGGACTCTTGTATTAAACTTATCTTTCATATATTATTTAATAATTTAAAATATTAAAGTTATCTAGAATAAAAAATTATTAATATATTTTGTTATTAAAATTATGAATTAGAGTCTCATTCAATGATTAAGCAATCTAACCAGTTTAGCCGGTTCAACCATAAAAATCTTGCACTATCTAACTTTTTTATTCGGTTTTTAACTTTTTGATTCGATTTATTTTAATAATTCTTATTGTTAAAACCAACCAATTTATTAATTAATTGGTTAATTTTTATTAATTAACAAGTTCTTATAAACCAAAATAAATTAATTGATTTGCATTTAATAATTTCTTTTTAATTAAACTTCTAATTTTTTAACAAATAAGAATAATCTCTTTTACTCATATTTTAAATTTTTTAATTTTATTCAATCTTTAGTCTATTTTTGTGACGGTCTGATATCGATTAAACTTTTCATCTATCAGTTTAACTTTCAGTCTAATTTTTTATAACGTCAGTCTCATTTGATCAGTTAACAATAAAATATATTGTTCTCTAACCAATGTTATGAATACCGTACCGGACTCGGTACCGGATTGAGTTTTGGAACGGAACTGTACCGGTACCGGTTAGTACCAGGTACCGTTTCGGGAAATTTTTTAAATTTATAAAATAGTCCCTAAAATTTTTAAAAATTGCAAAATAGTCTATATTGGTATATTATACAGT
>JANSVA010000007.1:1375422-1391618 GCA_025504915.1 Erythroxylum reticulatum
ATAAATATTGTCCGCTTTGGGTTGCCCTAGGGTCAATCCTCTCACGGTTTTGCTCTTCCCATCCTTGGGAAAACATGTCTTTAAGGAGAGACGTATCTATACCCTTATAAGGCATACTTCGTTCTCCTCTCTACCCAATGTGGGATCTCATAGGTGAACACTACTTGCCTCCAATGTAATAGAGTAACAGAGGATAAGGATCATTTATTCTTCAATTATTACTACTCTAAGTCAATATAGAGTCGAATTTTGCAACTGCTATCTAGTCCTCTTTGCAAATATAGTTGGGAGCAAATTCTAAACTGGATGATTAGTAACACAAACAAAGGTTAGCCTAATTCCTCCCTTCTCAAAACTGCATTCACCATCTCGCTCTATTGTATTTGAAAGGAAAGAAACACTCGACGATTCTCAAAGAAGAAGGATGACAAATACAGGCTTACAGACAAAATCATCAACATGATTCGGGAGTATATCCTCACAAAAAATGCACAAGACTCTTTATCAAAAGACATGAAGACTCGATTGTTACTTTAACTTTTTCTCACCAACTTTTGTAAATTCTTTATGTTAAATCTTTGAGGTCCTCTCCCTTTTTGTAATATTTTTGCAGGCTCATACCTAGAACTCATTGATATGATGTAAATAGTTACTACTATAACAATACATCATTTAGCTTAAAAAAAAACTTGTCTAAATTTATTTGAGGTCGTCAACAAAACCTGACATAATTTGAGGATATGAATAACTTTTTAATATAATATTTTAATCTTTTGATATTTACTGTACCAACTAATATACTATATAAAGCTTTGATACATTTTGAAATAGTAGCCCAATATAATAACTCATTTTTATACCATTTTTTATTGGTACTACTAACCGATATTAATCAGTATTTACTTTATAAAAATCATAACTTTGCCTTCCTATTCCAGTTCTTTGTAATTAAACTTGTCATTAACATCACCTATTTGGGATTAATATCATTATTCCTTACAACATTATAACAACAAAAACACAAATAGCAAATAAAAGTTCCTCTATTCTCACTTCTCAGTAAGAAGTAAGTCATTAACAATTTAACATTATGTAACTATTTAAGCATCAACAATACGACCCATTAAAAGGTAATAATTTATCAATAAAAAAATTGTATTATCAAATTTGGTGATTATTATTAATATAAATCAATGATTAAAAATTGAATCGATTTGGCCAATTCAACCTTGAAAACCTTAAACCATTCAACTTTAAATTTTAATTTTTGATTCAATTTTCTTTAATAACTCTAATTATTAAAAATCGATTAATTTATTAATTAATATCAGTCGATTTTTGTAAACTAATTGATTTTATAAATTAAAATAAATAGATAAATTTTTATTTAATAATCTATTTTTCAATTAAACTTCAAATTCTTCAATAGATAATGACAATCTCGTTCAAATATATTTCAAATTTTTTAATTTTATTCATTGAATTTTAAGATATTTGTTTGATATAAATAATAAAAATTAAAAAATTATTTAATGATAATAACTGTAAATAATTACTAAAAATTAATCATATAATTGAACGTGTCTTGTTATAAATACTGACGAACGCGCACTAACAGCGATAGTAGAGAAGTTCCCAGCGGGAAGTCATGAAATTTACCGTCATATTAGGCCAGATTTTGTGTATGAGACTAAATTCTTTGTTTTTGTTAACCAATTCCAACTCTGTATCACTCAAAGTTAAAACACCAGTTTTCGTTACATTGGATTTCGTGTATTGTCGTATATCTGAGTTCACCCAGAGTACTCCATCCAGAATCGTAAGTTTTGACTTATTAAACCGCAGGATTGAATTGCTGGAATATGTTGGTTTTGAGTTATGGTCTGTAAAAGTTGAATGAATGATTACTGGAATGTACGGAGTCGGAGCTGCCCATGCACACGTTAAACATTGCAAAACAACACAACAAAGAACCGAAAGCTTTTACACAGTTTCGACATTTGTTTGATCAGATTTTGTCTCATCCTAACAATTTCTTGGCTTCAGCAGTGTTTGCTAATTGTATCCTGATAATTTATCTATTTACTGTTTCATAGATTACATAGTTGATGTGAGATTATGTAATTGTGATGTGGTTAAATCTCATTTGTTTCCAATCATTGTGCTATGATTTCGATTATGATAACTTTGATGCTTGTCCCACAAAGAAAAAGTTAAAACCTCTAACAGCATTACCAAGTAATACATAGCATTGCTAGCTGGTCGTACGGTTGACAACAGCCATTGGAGTCATGGATAAAGATGTTTGGCTACCAACCACGTGGGCTGTTGATGAATGATTCAACGTGTACTACTTTTACTTTAAAGCGTGGGGGACAATTTGTTTGACAATAGGTATGGCTCAATTCCTTGGACCACGTAATAGTACTTTGATGTATATGGGATAGGCTTCAAGGCATTTTATGGACCGAGCAAACTAGTGGACAACAGGAAGACAAGCGCTTGAGAAGCCGAAGACCAGATAAGATAAGCAATGGCTAATTGGTTTACATTTACCACCATGGCAAGAGGCAATCATACATAATTTTCTCATAAGCAAAAATAATATTTTTTCTACTTTCACATGCCGACTGTGTTGTCTATAATCACTATTAGGTACTAATCTTCTTCTATGTCTTACTTGATTGAGTAGGTATACTCTGCTCATTCCTGAAGAAATTCTCTGGATCAACTGCAGTTTTCACTTTGACCAACCTATCATAATTACCATTGAAATACTTGTATCCGTAAACTTTGCCTTCATCGTAGCTGTTAGTGCCTGGACTCATAACCCCTATATCCAGATCCCTGTAGTTCAAAAATGCACTCCTTGGGTTCTTGGACACAAATGGAGTCATGTAACTGTAAAGCCTCCTTATCTGAGTGATATAGTTTTTGTCTGCTTCACTTCCAGGTTCCTCCCAGTTCACTGAGTACTGAATCTTATATAAATTCCCAGCTCTGTGTGGAAATGGAGTATCTGAAGCAGGGATCTGATCCATCTTCCCACCATAAGCATTGAAGACCAAACCTGTTTTTCCCAACTCAATCATCCTCTTCCATAACCACTCCAAACCATCTTTAGATATGGGATTTTGAACGTAATCAGATTTCCTTTTCAAGAAATTGGCATCGTCAGGATTTCTATCCAAGAGTATCTCAGGAGAAGATGTTAATTCTTCATCATCATCCCACCATAACACAGACCGAATCCAGCTCGTCTCAATACAATCCTCCTTTTTCAGACCCAATTCAGGAAATTGTTCTCCAAACAAAGCAAGAAGACTATCAGCCTTACCTAAATATTCAGCAAGAACTGATACTCTAATAGTCCTCTGACCTTTGCTAATCTTGGATGTCACTGGCTGTATTAACATCCTCAAGAACAGATTCTCGTCTGTTTTCGGAGCAAACAACTGCCACTTATATGCAACATCAGTGGCATTACCTTCATCAACGTACCTTTCTGCTCTAAAGACAGTAACTGTCTCGGGAACGGGAACAAGTTTGATCTTATACGATATTATAACACCAAAACTCCCTCCTCCACCACCACGAATAGCCCAAAAAAGATCCTCCCCCATGGCCTTTCTGTCAAGAAGCTTGCCATTAACATCAACTATCTGAGCATCAACAACATGATCCACCGACAGACCGTACTTTCTCAACAAGTTACCATAACCACCGCCACTGAAATGCCCACCAACACCAACCGTTGGGCAGACTCCAGCAGGAAAACCGTGAACTTTACTACTCTGCCATATCCTGTAATAAAGTTCACCGAGTGTAGCACCAGCCTGGACCCAACCAGACTCGTCGTCTACGTTGATCTGGATTGACCTTAGATTAAACATATCAAGAATGAAAAAGGGTGTGTCTGAGACGTAGGAAATTCCCTCATAGTCATGTCCACCACTGCGAATTTTGAGTTGGTAACCAACTTTCTTGGCGCAGATAACAGAAGCTTGAACATGGGATATCTGTGTAGGGGTTACGATAATAAGAGGCTTGGAAGTTGAGGAGACGTTAAAACGTGCGTTCCGAATATATGCTCGAAGGATTGAAGTGTAGGAAGTGTTGGTTTGGGCGTAGACGAGGCTTGAGATCTGGTCTTGAGGGTTTGTGTTGTCTTTCAAGCAATTAAGAAATGATTCATACACCGAACTGTCTGAGGCAGCCCATGAACTAGAACAGCAGAGACACAGAAGAATAAAAAAATGAATCAGCGTATGTTGTCGTTGTATCATTTCTGTTGGCTTGCCCAAAAAACAAAGGGTATCTTTTGTGAATTGTGTTACGCGAAGCGAGCGTATATATGTTTTGTGAATTGTGTTACGCGAAGCGAGTATAAATAAAGTACGAACTATGATCGAATGGAAAGCGCGGTGGAAGATTAGTGCCAATTGGTCTAGAACCTCAAGCCCCGAAATTTCCAACTTGTCAAGGCAGCCTAAAACGATTGACCGTTGAAAACCTTCATCTCATTTGGTAATTGGAGGCGAAAACTTGGGAATGTAAGGTTTCACTTGGTATTTTCTTTTAGCCGTGATGACTTCCGTAGATTTAGAAAATTATAGCGACTAGGCTACACTATTTGTTGAAAGTTCATATCTGCCTAATTTTTGTTTGTCATAATAATAATAATAAAGTGATGTGCACTTGTTGTCTTTCCATTTTCTTTAAGCTTATTTCTTTAGTTACTTGATTGCATTACTTATTGCAAATATAGCTGTAGTAATTTATTCCAATGTTTTAAAAATCAAACCGAAAGTTAAACTGGTAAAATAAGAAATTTAAAGTCTAAAAAATTTAACGGGTATTAGATCGTGATAAATTGGACTAAAAATTAAATAAAATTAAAGAAAGAGATTATCCTTATCTATCAAAAAATTTAAAATTTAATTAAAATTTTTTTAATAAGCATTAATTGATTCATTTTAATTTATAAGAATTTATTAATTTAAAAAATTATAAAAACTTATTATTTTTAAATAAACATTAATTTTTGTAAAAATTGTAAATTAAATCCTCTTTCACATTTAATTTTCTCTTCTCTTTTTCTTTTAAACTTAATGCAATTAGTAGTCAATGATTGACTTGAGAATACGACATCTACTAGACAACCATTGACGACAAAATGTCAACGGATTACTTTTCATACGGGTGGGTTCAGGTCCCCCACCCACCGATTAGGCTTTCTTTGACTGACTTGGTCCTTACCATGAGAATTAAATTGTAACCTCACTGCCCAAAAAGAGAATAATTTGGTATTCTTTTAAAAGAATCCCTTGTAATACAAAACTGATTGTAGAGTTGACGAGATTACTGGATTTCTTAAATATGCTTCATCGTTAACAGTAATTAACATATTAATATTTAATGCTATCAAGAAAATACTATAAATTGGAAGATCACTTTGATTACAGGATTATAAATGACAATTTTTATAAAGGTAAAAAAACTATTTTTTATGATTTCATAAATTTCCGTGTGTTTTGGGAAAATTTTGTCATAAATATTGTTATTATTTTCTCTGTAAATTATTTTCAAAATCTCTATAAATTATTATTAAAGTGATAATAATTTGAAATATTTTAATATTAGAAAGGACTTTTTCCATCTTTCAAAAGAAGAACATACCTCCTTTAATCGTTGATAACATCCAAAATCAATAATCCATTTCTTATAGCCAAAGATTGTATTGACATATGTAAATGTGTTAATTGGTGCACAATAAAAGCTACAACTATTGGTTGATTAATAGTTTTGATAGATAAACACTACTTCCAATTTGGTTGCTCACTCCCACCACTTTCATGTGTAACTTGCTCTTATTACATGTAAGTTGACATATTAATTTATTTGGATATGGCCTAATTTGCCACACTAATCAGACAACGCATGCATTAGTGAATGATGTTTAATGTGTCCTAACTTTTCACATTAATGAAATGTTTTTAGATTTCCTTTAAACTTATTCCCCATTTTGAAATTGTTCTTATCACCTCCTAGCCATCTAGAGGAGGAACTTTATATCTTTATCACTTGAATAAAGGACATCATCTTTATGAGAAAGAGAATTGTGCTTTTCAAAGTAGAAATCTTAATGATTGAAGGTTGAGTTGCCCGCCTTGTATTAAAATAATAAACTGTATAAACTATTTTCACATAACACAAATAAGATAATAATGTAAATGGGTATAGCTCACATGCTTCTCTATTTCTAGCTTTGAGATTTCAAAATGTAAGTCTTAACTTCTAAAAAATAGTTGCAATTGAAAGTTTACCTTAAGTTATCACAACTAATTCGCTCTTAAGATATTGTAAACAAGTTGTATTTTTCTTAAGAAACAACATTTCAAGAATGTCCCACACTTTTTTTTAGTGATGGTGGATCATGAACACAATCAATGTATTTATTATTGATGAAAGTTCACAAAGCAAATAAAATTTTTCCACACTTGATCTTCCACTTCCATCGCAGCTTAACATTTTAGGGTACTCGCTAGAATTGTTATTTTTAACAACGACAACTCAGTGAAAATCTTGTTGATACATAGGGTCTGTGGAGGTTCAATAGTATGTAGTCTTAACATAATTGGTAGAGAGGTTAGAATTATCATTCCATCATCAAAAATCAAATATTATGAATCTTATCATTATAGATAAACTTCCATGCACAACTTTTAATAATTATAATTTTTTCCAACAATCTTATCTAGAATAGCTTCCACTATTCATCTTCCTAGAATAGTAATAACACAATTGCAACTTGACTTTCATACCATGTAACAAATTTAAAGTAAAAAGCACAACATAACACAAGAAAGTGGAAGACTAAAATATTATTACTCAATCAAGAGAAATAGAAGAAGATAAATTAATATAAAGAATAAAATAATAATAAAAGCAAAAAAATAAAAATAAAAGGAATTAATTTAGGTTATGATGGATGCACTCTCTTCACATAAAGGACATGAGTTTTTGGAATTTGAAACTAAGAATTCCTATGCCCTTAACCAAATCTTGGGTATAAGGAATATTATAAGTCAAGAATTCAAATATATGATTAGTAATGGGCATGAGTGTCCATTAACCAAATGTAGTATTCTTCAACTATCTTTAGTTGTAACTAAGAGTTGAGCCCAAGTATTGCAGGTACTGGATTTCTTCTCCCTTTAAAAGAAACTTGCACACTTGGAGATGATCTACACATGAGATAACTACTTCTAAGAAGATACTAATACATCCTCATCATTCTAAACACCTAAGAAGTTAATAATACAAGTTTAGGTAGTATTAATATGGCTTATTCAGGCGTGATAATGTAGGAAATTTTCAAGCAATAGTTCCCCAAAATAATTGTATGGAATGAAATAAATAAAAAAAAACTCAACAAAAAACTTTAATAATCTAAGAAACAACACTTTTATTAATCTTGGCTTTTGTTATAGCCTTTTACAACACAATTAACTCTTTAGAGTCGATTTATTTTCTACCTCTCAATTCTCTTTCTAGATACCTTTTTTGCTTGCAGATATACTTTTACAAAGGAAACTCAAACCTCTATATATAGTGTTACAAAGGAGGTTAGCACATGATTTAAGCAAGAAATTTCTAGCTAATGACAACTCATACATACCAAGAATCCTAGCAAAATACAAGTCCTATACAACTAAGCATATGACGTAATTATTAAGTATTTGACTTAGTTAAATGACAAATAATATACACCTAAATGTATGTATTCAATTTGAATAAATAATTGATCAAGTCTTAATCTTGAAGCTTGTAGTTTTAGGAGAGTAGTTAGCTCCCATGTATTGTTTTTCTCAATTGCTTTAATTTCTTCATCCATTAATTTAATCCAACAATCTTTGCTAATTGCTTCATCATATGTTAATGGATCACAATCTACAAAGAAAGCATAATAGGTAACACCTTCATTATCATTATTAGGATCATCATCTTTACCAATTTCATAATCATGCAAATAAGTAGGTATACAACGTTCTTATTGTGGATATCTACATGGTCATGTTGGAGACGAAGTTGACTCCTCAATTCTTTATGTTAAAGTTAGCTCATCACTAGAAGCTTGTTCAGTTCTTTGATCAAGTGGTTTCACTTCATTAATTACTATCATTGGTACTGATGATGATCCCTTTTCATTTTCTAACCAATCTCATACTTTATCTTCATCAAGTGTAACGTCTCAACTAATAATTACCTTTTTAGTGATTGCATTGTATAGTTTGTAACCTTTTGTTTCTTAACTATAGCCAATAAAAATGCATTTTTCTGCCTTGGCATCAAGTTTCTTTCTCAATTCTCTAGATACATGTGCATATGCAATACAACCAAACACCCTCAAGTGACTGAGGTTTGGTTTTCATCTGCTCCATAATTCTTCTGGTGTTTTATCACGAATACTTTTAATTAGACATTTGTTCAAAATATAAATAGCATATGCCATAACTTATGCCCAAAAACTTTTACACACTTTTTTATAATGCAACATTCTTCTTACCATATCCATTATAGTTCTATTTTTCCTTTCTATTACTCGATTTCGTTAAGGAGTGTATCTAGTTATCAATTGATGTTTAATTCATTTCTTCCTTAAGAAATCATCACAAACAATGTACTTTGTACCTCTATCAGTTCTTAAAAATTTTAAAGCATGGCCACTTTGTTTTTCGTTATATTCGACAAAAATCTTGAGTTTCCCACATACTTCAGATTTTTGCTTTAAGATATAAGCTCATATCTTCCAACTAAAGGAACATCCATATAACACAAATATGAATGCACTAGCTCAACTGGACTCTTAACTCTCCACGCATGTTCTTTAAGAAATGGATCTTGATGTTTATTTCCCACGATGCAAGCTTCACATACTTATTCAGGAAGTTTAATGATAGGTAAGCTAGTAGCACATTTTTCTACTAAGAATTTGATGCTTCCAAAGTTGAAGTGCCCAAGTCGCATGTGCTCAACCAAGTTTCATCGACGATTACAACATTGCATCACAAGGAGGTATCATACTTGACATTTATCGAAAATAAATGATTTCTCGACATCTTCGTTTTTGCTATTAAGCCCATCTTTACATTACTGATTGTGCATCCTTGCCTGTTAAAATGTAAATCATAGCCTTTCTCTACCAATTGTCCCACGCTTAAAAGATTTTGACAAATACTTGGTGAATAAAATAAATCAAAAATAAAATTCAGTAATCCATCCTTAAGTTTGATGGCAATCTTTCCTTTTTCTAGAACTTCAATTGTTGACATCTTTATTTTTTCCACTTAGATGATTACTACAACTAGTTTCTAGCAACCATTGATAGTCATTGTTATTAATAATTATATAACTAGTCACTAACACAGTTTTTATACTATCATCTTTTTCAGCCACTTTAGCGTAATTCTTTTAATCATTTTCTACTTTAGCATCACATTCTCTACTATAGTGACCATCTTTTCTACAACTGTGACATTGAATATGTTACTTCCACTCGTACTAAAGCTACCTATGCTTTTTGCATTTATAGCACTGCATAGTTGTTTTATTTTGAAACGAGCTGCATTTTGTTCTTTGATTGGAAACAACTTTGAAGTTCTGTCCTCCCTCATTTCTTGGAGTTTGACTTCCTTGGTTGTACTATGTTTTTCTTGTAAACATTGTGTTCTTTAAATTTGATTGAGCTTTTAAAGCTTGCTTAATTATGCTGCTTATTCTTTTATTCATTCACATTTCACGTGAATCTAATAATGCTTGAAGATCATTTAGTGTCATCGTGTTAAGATTTTTAACTCTTCAATGACAAACACCACATAGTCATATTGACTTGTTAAAGTACGCATGATTTTCTCCATGATTTCCTTCTTTGCAATTTTGTCACCATTGTTTTTCATCTCGTTTACCAACTTATTAATTCGTGAAAAATAATCACAAATACTTTCATCACGGGGTTGCTCTATTAACTCAAATTGCCTTTTTAGTCCTTGTAATCTTGTTCATTTCACTGGATTTGCACCTTTATATGTATTTATTAAAATGTTCCAACCTTCCTTTGTTGTTTTGGCATGGAAATTTTTTTCAAGAACTACCAACGCAATTGATTGACAAATGAGGAATAAAGCTTTTTCGTTGAGTGAACAATCACAATCCACTTGCTGTCCTTTTGCAACCGATGTTACTTCTTTTGTTTCATCAAAATCTTTTTCCAAGATTTCTCCATAACCGCTACTTCTCAAACATAATTCCATCCTATGTTTTGACATTGGAAAATTATGTTTTTCATCAAATTTGAAAATTGTTGATTGCACTTACTGCACTTGTGGAAGAATTTGTTTTGTCTATATCGATTTTATTTGTTGTTGATTCTCTCCTACCTTATTTGACGCCATCAGGAACCCTTAGCTTTGATACCAAATGTGGTGAAATTTCAAGTAATAATTTTCCGAAGTATTTGTATGGAATGGAGTAAATACAAAACACTCAACAAAGAACTTTAACAATCTAAGAAACAACACTCTTATTAATCTTGGCTTTTGTTATAGTCTTTTACAACACAATCAACTTGTTAGAGTCGCTTTGTTTTCTAATTATCAGTTCTCTCTCTAGACACCTTTTTTGCTTGCACACACACACTTCTACAAAGGAAATCCAAAACTCTATATATAGGGCTACAAAGGAGGTTAGTAAATTAGAGCAAAAATTTAACTCATACATACCAAGAATCCTAGCAAAATACAACGCCTATGTAACTAAGCATATGACTTAATTGCTAAGTATTTGACTTAGTCAAATGACAACTAATGTACACCTAAGTGTATGTATTCAATTTGAATAAGTAATTGTCCAAGTCTTAATTAATCTTGAAGCTTGTAGAAAAAATATGTTCCCTTTTAGCATTTTGTTTGGATTGGTCAAACCAAGATTAATTCCTAAAAGGTACTAGTGAAAAGAAGTTAATTGTATGAAATTAATGTTTTGATGTTATTGGCTCACTTACTTTGTTTAGAGAGTGCACACAAGACTTTCCTGCTTGTATGGTTTGAGGCCTTGTACCTTTTGAATTTCTTCATTAATTCAATTTAATTTTTTTTTTAAAGAAAAAACTTATAGACCCATTCAATGTACAATACTTTGCACTAACTTGCAACTTAGCATTCCTTAAGGTTTAATTGTAATGAATAACTGTACATGGAAGAGTAGGGAAATTAGGTATAACAATGAAATTGCAGCCCAAAATCTAAACAAACAACGAAACAGGAAAAGCAATACTGCCAATTAATGACTAACGATAAAAGAAGAAATGCAAATTGGATTTAGTTATAATACATACATGTAAATACACATCATGTTGAGACAGCAGCTTGAGTATCCATGCTTTTATATTGTCTAAGGAGATTTTTCAATGTATAGTTGAAACAATAAATTAACTCTTTTTATCAATTTGACCCTTATGAAGCCTGTTTCCAACTTTCAGAACCACATTTTGGCTTCTACTCCGCCATCCAACCCTTCCCGGACGTTTCAAGAGATGGGATGCTCTGTTCGTACCTGAAGAAATTGCCTGGATCCACTCTTGTCTTTACTTGCACCAATCTGTCAAAATTGCCTTTAAAGTACTTGATTCCCCAAATGCTAGCTTCTTCATAAGTTACATTATCAATCCCATTCACACCTAAATCTATATCCCTATAGTTGAGATATGAACTTCTTGGTGATTTCGACACATAAGGTGTCATATAGTCATAAAGCCTTCTAATTAGCTCCAAATTGCGTTCCCGTACTTCAACACTTCCGTCTTTCCAGTTGACTGAGTATTGGATTTTGTAAATGTTGCCTGCTCTATGTGGAAAGGGGGTTTCTGTCTCTGAAATCTGAGCCATTTTGCCTCCATAAGGATTAAAGGTCAATACTGGCTTTTGTAGTTGGATCATTTTCTTCCACAACCCATCAAGACCAATCTTAGATATAGGCTCATGCACATAATCTGATTTCTTCTTCAAGAACTTCTCTGTCTGAGAATGTCTCTCAAGCAAAACATCCAAAGATGTTCCTTTCGGATAATTAGACCAAAATAACACTGATTCAATCCAGCTCATTTCTTTGCAGTCATTACGCGATAAACCCAATTCAGGAAACTGATCATCCATTAAAGCAGTAAGCTTCTCTGAGGTACCAAGAAACAAGCCATTGAATTTCGCTTTGATTGTTTCCTGACCCCCTTTAATGACAGGAATCAATACCACCCTTATGAACAGGTTTTCATCTATTTTTTCAGCAACGAATTGCCAACGGTAAACAATGTCCGAAGCTCCTTGTTCCAATGTTTTTTCAATCCTAAAAACTGTCACAATTTCTGGGACAAGAACCAGCTTAATTTTCCATGAAACGATGACTCCAAAACTAGCTCCTCCGCCACCTCTTATAGCCCAGAACAGATCCTCTCCCATCGCTTCTCGATCCAAAACTCTGCCACTTGCATCAACCACAACAGCATCCACAATATGATCAACAGACAAACCGTACTTTCTCATCAAGTTACCATATCCACCTCCACTAAGATGACCTCCAACACCCACGGTAGGACAAACACCAGCTGGATATCCATAAAGATTGCTCTTTTCAGCAATCTTGTAATAAACTTCTCCCAGTGTAGCTCCTGACTCGACCCAAGCGCTTTCATTTTCTATGTCTACCCTGATTGATCTGAAATTGAACATGTCAAGAAGGACAAATGACTTGCTTGATACATACGAAAGGCCATCATAGTCATGGCCGCCACTACGAATCCGGACTTCAAGGCCGTGAATTTTTGAGCAGATGATTGTAGCTTGAATGTGAGAGACGTGGGTTGGGGTCACAATGAACAGAGGTTTAGGGGTGGATGCGGATGCGAATATGAGGTTTCTAATGTAAGATTGCAGAACAGGTGGGTAAGAAGGGTTGCTGGGGAAGTATGTGACTTGAGAAATTGGTGTTGGGGATTCTGATGAATGATTAGAAAGGCATTGAAGGAGGGTTTCTTGGATTGGATCTAAAGTTGCCATTGTAAAACAGAAGAAGAAGACTGGAAGCAAAAAGAGCGGCGGGTAAATTAAAGACCCCATCACATGGTTACGACAGCAAACTCCTTGTCGGAACAGAGGATCGGTTTGCTTGGCTGGTCAGTCGATTTAATCAAAAGGCAATGCTTTTAATGGGTTTTTTTTGAAGTTTTTAACGGTTTGTTATTGATTTGAAATGGTTGAGAAGTTCTGGGAGGGTTCCATTCTCGGGGTTTTCAGAGTGAAAAAGCAACAGATAAGTTACAGCTAGTTGGTTTCTTGTTGTTCAGTTCGAAGCCTCTTACGGAACGATAACACACCCTGGCCTCTAATGGCATTAAAGATTCGGGCCGCTTCGTATGTTACATGCTTTTGACTATTTTGTCAAATAACACGGTAAAGTTCGCAGGAAGCTTCGCAAATCTTTTCCCCCTTTCTCTTCTTCATTTATCGTTAACAAATACAGAAGACAATGATTAAACGGGAATCTTACTCTAAAATTGAGAAATTTACCAAAACTCAAATCTTACACCAACATTATGTGGTAATCCAGACATGCTAAATTTAGACAAGTAGACAAAAGAAGATTATCACAACCCCTAGGCTTTTATGAGAGCAAGTACATTATCTTTATGGTGCCGGCTCAAAGAACTTTCACAATTCCATGTACACGTTCAATGAGCAACCCATCCTAAACAAATTAAGTATACATCTGTTTGATGTTCATGAGTTAGATGCGCATTGTAGTGAAAATATTCAGATGATTTAGAGCATTATTTAATTAATGATTACAGACTTTTTCATAATGTAATTTACAATTTGTCCATCATTGTAATCAGAAAAGGAACCTAGTCCAGGAAGCCAAGAATGGGAAAGCAGCAATCAGAAGCCTAAATAGCAATGGTGTGTCTCTAACACTACTAAGCTTATTTCTATTTTGAAACTTCTGTTTCCTCTGTAGCCCATCTTCATCACGAACTGGTGTTCCCTTGGGGACCTTACCATTCACTTTCTCTAGCTCGTCCCATCCACCAAACCTGGTTTTCTCTTTGTTTCCCTTTGTGAATGAATCATGATCTGTTCCTACCCATGATTGGTAACTCCCCCTTCTGCTCTCACCCTTGGTTTCTTCTCCTTTTCTCTCATTTCTTTTTGCTGTAACTGGTCTCTTCCTCACTTTGGCTCTACGTCTAGGTTTTGGCGAACTCATTGTACTTCCCCATACCTTATCAACCACAAGAGAAAGTGCCGTCTGCCCGAGGGGAACAGCTAATGCCATGAGAAAAGCATTCGGTCCTGTACCCAGCAGCAATGATATGGCAACAGCAGGTAGCATCCAACCAAAAGCTTGAACAACCTGAATTCAATTGAAATAGTTGCATATCCTACACCGATCAAGCTCAAGCTAACTATTATTCCAACCAAATTCAGATTTAATGGCTACAACAAATTACTTAATTCACATCTCTACAAGCAAATTCCAGTTCCTCGTAAAAATCTCAACATCAAAAGCATTCATAATATTTAGAAAAACCAATTACTTAAATTCACTATCCACATACTACAAATGTAAAAAAGGTGAAAGCTGTCTAGTGATGCAAATTCAACTTGTCTTTTTAATTCCCATACCTTGAGAACCCAAAACCCATCTGCTTCTTCTTCATCATCAACGTCCAAAAAGTCACCACCACCGTCAGCAACATCATCGGACCACCAGGTCCTTCGCTTCCGCTTCCGCTTCCACGCCCAATCTTCATCTTCATCAACGTCGAAGTCGAAATCGAAGTCGAATCTGGAGCGTCCAGCCGACGTACTACGAGCGGTGCTCTTGGAAGACCAACGAGGACTACCGGCGGCGAAGAGACGATTAGAATAAGATGAAGTGTTGGGTTTCAGTGAGGGTGTGGGAGTGGAAGATAAACGTAGAAGCAGATGGAGGGAATGGGTATGGGTCCCCATTCCTTATCTTCATTACCTTTTTCATCTAAAAGCTTTGTCCAGGACTTTCGTTTGCTTGCCATTTCCACATTTTATTCTATGACATAAAAATATTATATATTTATATGTTCTGTTAATATCATTTTATTATTGCATTACTCTCGTATTCATAGGCATAAGGCATCTAACTTTGATTTTCTTTTGTTTGAGAATGTGCAAGAGTCACGAATTGTCATTGTTTTTGTTCCTTAAACTTGAAGCCTAATTAAAAGTTACATATAAGTGAAGACAATATCATAATTTGTGATTAGAGTAAATTATAATTAATATTATATAGAAAATGCACTGTTTTCCAAATAAAGATGCTTAAAAATTGGCTAACAAAAATTTGAAAATAAAAATACAGAATCGGTTTGATAAATGAAGTTTAATAAAGACACTAAGATTATGATCTTCAAATAAAATCGAAGCTACTGTGACTATGAACGATGCAAAAATATATGAAAATTTTTCATAATCCTAAGCTTAAGCTCAAGTTCGAACGAACTTGAACAAGTCTAAGTTTGTGCCTGTTTGAACTTTTGATAAACCCATTCTTTGGATTAAGTTAGTACAATTTTGGTCTAAGCTTAATTGCATTTGAAATTCCATAAACTCTTTTACAAAAATCAACCAAAGCCTAAAAGAAAAAAACTAAATACAAGTATTTTCTACTTCACAACATCAATGGGTAAGGAAGAAGGAGATAATACATCTTCAACACAATCAAAAGCTAAGATTCCACTATGACTTTTCAAAATGAGATTTCTATAAAACATATCAAAACTTTCAAACATTATAATGACATGATTGAATGTTCTATTAACTAATGAGGAGTGACATTGTAAAGTTCCATAGCACAAAACTCTTTATAGAATTAGTACCGATCATTTAGTTGTTATATTAAGGGATGGATAACACTATTTAAATTCGCTTTAAGAAATAATATCTGTTTATACCTTGAATTATTCACTGTAAAAAAAATACACCCATAAAAAATTATATGTAGGAAACTTAAAATAGATATCCTTTTTTTTCCTAGTTGACTATTGCTAGTCAATTTTATTATACAATTCTTACTTTGCAATTTGTAAACCCTAAAGATAACTAAAG
>JANSVA010000007.1:1433736-1459364 GCA_025504915.1 Erythroxylum reticulatum
TTGAATGAGATTGGATTATTTGTCTAAGTGAATGTAAAAGGTATGTGACTCAACATGATACATTGCTAAAAGTGATGTAAATTATGTGGGCATATATACTGAATGTGTATTGTGACTGAGTGAGCCATCGAGGATGGTCACTCATTGAGTTTGCAAAAACTCACCCGAAATTTACAATAATTTTTAGGTTCAGAGGACATATTCAGTTAGGCTAATTAGAGTATAGCCACTGAAATCAAATATGGACAAAGGGTCGGGATCAGTTTGCATCCGCACATGTCTTCAGTGATTATTGTTTTGAACTATACTTTCGTAAGTATTATACAACGAGTATGTAAATGATTTGGTAATGAAATGATGTTATGATTACAAGTGTTTTGTATATGAAATGGGCCCAAATGGCTGTTGAATTTTGATGTTTTGTAAAGTGTTTGTAACACTTATGAATAGAAATGTTTATCAATAAAGTAGGCCCGATTTATATTGATTTTCGCATATGTGTACATTGTTTGGAAAAAAATTTGTAACAAGTTTTGACTAAATGACTGTTCTAACATGCCACCCTTGCAGGGTACATACTCAAATATCACTCAAGGTGTCGGGTACGTTTTTTACAAGAGTGTGGTGTTACAGTTTAATAAGAAGAATCTTATTTTTGAAGAGTCTATGCATATTAATTTTGATAAATCTAACCCTTTTGCGTTTAAGAAAATTCTGAAGATGATGATGTAGATTTAACTAAAGATTTCAAGAAATTAGCCCTTGAAGAGAACAAGAATGATCAAAGAGAACATCATAAGAGCAAATTTTTGGATCAAATAAGGGAACTAAAAAGGATAAGAAGTTTCTAATGGATTGAAAATTCAAGAAGAATCATCCTCTGAATCAAATCGTATGTGATTTTGAAGCTAAAGAGGGTTCCAATCTATGTTTTGATAATAACAAAACATAAGCATTATTAGTGAACTTGTTTCTGGATGAAAGTAATGTGAAAGTTATTTCACTCATATATAAATTAGAACAATATCATAAAGAAAATTAAAAAAGTTAGAATTCAATTCATTTAAATGAAGGATATAACCAAGACCAAGGAAGATCAAAGTATAATAATTTATAAATACAAATGTATTGATCATTGTATTTACCTATTGGTTCCTTTGATACTTTAGAGTCTTATCATGTGTAAGTATATCATCATTTTAACTCAATATATAAGTATTTTCAATCTTCAGGAGGAATCAAAATTTTGATTAAAAAGAAAACCTTTTTGAACTTTAAAACATTCATTCTTTAGGATACATTTTAAGAAGTGTTTGAGTCAAAATTTTCATTAAGAAAATTAAGTTTAGTAATTTGAAAATGTTGAAAACAATATTTTTAGTTACATTTTTGACACGTGTTGTAATGGTCTACCAATGTTTACGATATCTAGTTTTTTAATGTACGTTAGTCGACCAATGTGCAATAGTTGTTGACAATATGCTATAACTAGTTGTTAACAATGGTTAGTTCTTAGTTCTAGCACCTATACTAAGTCTTGAAATTATAACAATCTTTAAAGTATGTGAAGGTGTTATTTGAAGTAAATTGCACTTTTTTGAATGGATGTTAAAGTTTTTGACTTTTATATGATGTTCCAATTGTTATAATTTTTAAAATTTTGTAAGTCTAAACTCAAATTTCCTTTTTTTAGTAAAAATATGAAAACAGTTATAATAGCCTTTTCATAAAATATACTTATTAAAGAAATGATTAATTTCTTATAACTATATTAGTTATTATAATATATATTAATTACAATGAAATAATAATTAATTTCACTACAATATATCATACATAATTCCTTTTACTTTATTTTTTATGAAAGAATATAAGTAAAATATCGTTAAATTGATATTATCTAGATACGGGCTTCAATAACATCTTACAATTTTCGAACATTTTAACTTGGCTAATATATAAGGCTCCTTAATCATCAACAAATAATTGTTTGGTGTTTGACTCCTAGAGCTTTATCTGTTCTCTACTACTTTGAGTCCTTTTTTGCATAGTTAGGACTATAACTTTTTATATTTTCAAGAATTCTTCATTCCCTCACTCATTTTAACATGGCTTCCTCTTAGTATAAATGTCATTCTTATGTAATTCCTTAGCTTTAGGATTAGAACTTATGCTTTTATATGTTTTTGCAAAAATATTCTCAAGTTTCTTTCATTCTACAAGTCATATACATAGAAGCTTAATCTAGAGGAGACAAAAAGATATTTAGACTTTTATATTCTTTTGAACATTAATACAATAGGATTAATAAAAAGATCAATTGCTTTTAAACTTCATATAAATAAAAATATATATGTCTAGTATTGTTTGTAAACATATTGTGTAGATATGAAAAACAAAATGACTTAGTTTAAGTATGTTAAGATCAATCAAAATACTAATTCTCTCTTACATGTGTACAGATATAAATAAATATATCAATTTACATTCTCTACATATATATATTTACGCATATAATCAATGTGACTTGAAAACTGTCAAAGTGTTTTTACATAACCTTAATATAAATTTAAATTAATATTTAAAGTATGTTTAAAATTAAATTCACTTCTTAAACAACATATTAACATTTTTTTACTTTTTATTGATTATGTGATATAAAATTTTACAAGTTTAAAATTTAATATGTAAAATAACTATAATAACATTCTTATAAGTATAAATGTGTTAAATCATCCTTAGTTTTAGCAAACAGTGAGCGAAGAATTGAACACAGAGGGTAATGGTACTTAAGCTTACAAATTTGTTAGAATTTTGAAGGCAATCAAAGGGGAATGGAAAGTGCTGTTAAGATATAATGTGGATCCCTAGATATCAATAAAAAGGAAGCACTAAGGGCTCTTATTTCATTACAAGAGTCACTTAGAAGTAGCCTTAAGGATCTCAGGCTCAAGGAAAAGGAGGTTATAAAGCTTAGGAACTATTACAACATTTTGGAGATTAATAATTCACACTTGAGGTAAAGTTCCAAGATCATATGGCTAAAGGAAGGAGATAGTAATTCCAAGTTCTTTAATAACATCATCTAGAGAAGAAAGAACAAAGCCAGAATTTTAGCACTAAAGGACTCTAATGGGATCATTGTTAGGGACTAAGAGAAACTAAAGGAAATTGCTCTAAAATATGTTGACAATATACTAAGAAGAAGCAATAAACTAAGGAACTTCACGAGGTTCTACCTAACTCCCTAAGAGAATCTATTTCTTCACAACAAGTAGCTAAATTCATAAGGCATCTAGTCCAAGCAGATTCAATGTCAAATTCTTTAAAGCAACTTGGAATCAAACTCCCCTTTACTTTCCAAAATTGTTCTTGAATTCTTTGAAAAAAGTTTTCCCTTGTCTGAATTGAACAAAACCTATATCTACTTAATTCCTAAGTTCCCAACCCTGAGGGAGTAAAATACTGTAGACTTATTTCATTTTATAATGTGGTATACAAGGGGATCTCCAAGATAATTATACAAGGGGATCTCCAAGATAATTATTAATAGACTAGGGGTACACTTTTCAACTTCATTAGTCCATGATGGGGAGCTTATTTCAGGGGCAGGAATAATAAGGATAACATATTCCTTCTATAAGGACTGTTCAGGGATTACTCTAATAATAAAGCAATATAAAGTTATTCTTTCAAAATTGATGTCATAAAAGCATTTGAAATAATCAATTGGAAATTTATCTTGAATTCCTTGTCTGCTTTTAGGTATCCCAATAACCTTTTAGGATGGATCAAAGCTTGCATCTCTCGGTATCTTTTATAGTTATGGTTAACGGAGAGCCTTTTTACATATTTAAGGTATCTAAAAGACCTATATAAGAAAAAAAAACCTATATCTCCTTTTCAATATACAATTGCAATGAAGGTCTTAAATAGAATTACCTCTCTAAACATTAGTAATTCCCCCAAGTTCAAGTATCACCATAGATGCAGCAAATTACAAATTTCTTAACTTACTTTTGCTGTGATTTGCTTATGTTGTGTGATGTAGATAAATAGTCAATAAAGTTGCTTATGAGATCATTGATGACATTCAAAGAAATATCTAAACTAAGTTTCAACCCTGACAAAAGCTCCGTATATGTCTTATGTGATATAGTCTCTTATGACAGGCTACTCCTTGCTACATTAGGATTAAAGATGGAGTTATTACCTTTTAGGTACTTAGGAGTTCCTATCTCTACTAGGAGCCTGAATATTAGTGACTATAAACCATTGATATGCTCTATAGAGAAGAGAATAAACTCATGTTGTAATAGATGTTTATCTTATTTGAGGTAGAATCCAACTAGCCATAAGTATCATCAACAATCTAAGTACCTACTAGCTTGCATATTTGGCTTTGCCTGAAGGAGTTTTCAATATAATAGATAGGTTAATCAAGGACTTCACATGGAAGGGACCTACTAATAATATAAAAATCCTGAGTATCAAATGGAGCACTCTTTGTCTTCCTAAATAAGAAGGAGGACTTGGGATCAATTTAGTTAGGGTTAGGTCCAAAACTCTCCTAACTAAAAGGATATGGATACCTTACACAAAAGAGGATAATTTACATATCAAATGGATCCATACATATCATATAAAAGAGGAGAATATATAAACTTTACAGGTGAAGCCTACACAATCCTACAATACAAAGAATTCTATCAACTAGGTCCTTTATGCAAGATATCAAACACAACATTGGGGATGGAAATGGAACTATTTTTTGGTTTGATAATTGGCTTATAACTGGTCCTTCGTATAAAATAAGGGAACTCAACTTTCTTAGAGTCATTGTCTTACTTTAACTAAGGTTTATGAAAATGACCTTTCTATTGTGCTTAAGGCTCATAAAAAATCCTTCAATTGATATATGAATATTTCCTAGTTATTAATAGACCTGATTTAGTATACTAGATATAGGAAAGAAGTAAGAAGTTCTTCAACAACTCCTACAAGAAACTACTTATTGTTGATAACTTAAGTTAGCTTCCTTATATATTCAGGGATAGTTTAGCCTTAACTAACATGACGTCACTTATATAAACTAGTTTCCAAGTATAATGTACATTTTGTTTACTAATTAATGAAATATTTACCTTTCAAAAAAAAGAAATTATTATAAGCATAATTTCTTTTCCTTATTAGATTTTTGTAAATTTTACATGCAACCATATTAATATGTATAGAAATAAATATTTATTATTAAATATTATGTTATTACAATAATTATAAAATTTTATAATTTATTCATCAAATAAAAATATTTAATAATGGATAATTTTAATAAAAATTTTTAAATGAGGAATCATGTCTCCTCAATTAAGTACAATATTAAATAATAAATTGTTTCAGTAATTTATATAAATTATTTATTAATAAAATTAAAATTGCTTCCTCCATAATTTGTAACTTGTCAAATTTTGAAGAAAGATACTTTTTTTTCATATATTTTTATATAGATAGTTTATGTTCTTCTACAACTTAACAATACTAATTCAAAACAACTTATTTTTAGCAAAAAAATTAACTCAGGGACACTTTCTTTTATTTATATCAATCTATGTCAACATTTTCGTCAAAATTATCATTAACATCATTTAGTTGATTTATGTTGAGTGCATTTTCTTATTGAAATGAGTGACATTTTTTCTTAGTTTTTTTATATAATTATTAGGTTTTATACATATTTTACCCACTAATTTGTTTAATTCTTCGTAATCTGCATTTATAAATATTATTTATATGGCAATATAATTGCAGACATTGTGCATGCTTGCCTGTTAGGTTGAAGATCCTAATGGTGATTCTTTAAAGAAACACCTTGCCAGAGTTCCAGATTATTTATGGCTTGAAAAAGATGGAATGAAGCCTGACGGTTCGTGGTATGGAAATTGGGGAATTTGTTTCGCTTGTGAGGCTAACAGTTGCTGGAAAGACTTATGAAACTTGTTTACCTGAGAAAGAAAAGCATAAAACGTAGAGGCCAATAGCAGAAAACGGAAGCAGCTTGAGACAGGACAAAAACGACACCATCAGGAGAGAAAATGCACCAGGTTGGGAACAGTAAAAAACGACAAGCAAAAAAGAGAACACGTATCAACCAATGGGGGTGTGAGGTTTTGAATTGGGGAAAGAGAACGACGTAAAAAATAGAGGAACGCAGGGGCTTGATAACAGAAGGGAGGAGACAACTCCAAGGCTTGACGTAAGGAGTCTTAACACAGCTGCAAAGGAGGCTAATGCACCTGCTGGAGGAGCTCCAACAACTAGACTCACCAGGGGGACGCATGCAGTTGTGAGATGCACGCGGCCGGGGAGAAACACATCAAGGGCTAACGCACCACTAGGAGATGCACGCAGCACTAGGAGACGCACGCAGCACAGAGTGACGCTGGGGGAGATTAAAAAAATGCAGAGAGGGAGATCCCCAAAACTCATTTATCCTCTGTTTTATTTTCTCTCTTTCTATGTTGTCTGCTGACTTTGATTTTTGAAGTATTCATTCAACCATGAGTGAGTAGTTTCCTTGAAGCTTCACGGTTGGAATTAAAGCTTTTAGCTAGTTTTTGTGGATTGAATCTTGGTTTAATTTATAAGTATGAGTTTTTTGGTTTTGATTTCTCTGTTTTGAGATTAACTTTGCTGGTGTTGTGTTTGGCCAACCATTACTTGACATTAGTTGTTAATTAAAGAACCGATAGGTGAGAATTGATAACGGAACTCCAAAACAGGGAACTTATAAATTTCAGATTTAGACATAGACTGAATTTATGAGTGAAAACCCAGGTTAGCAAAGAACTTAATTGGTTATTCTTGATTGCTAGGCTACAATAGTAGATTATATTTTGAAAAATGATATAAGAAACTTTAGGCTCAACCTTTTATCACCTAGAATTTGCCTCATAAATCGATTAAGATAAAGTCCATAGAAAACGCTAAAAGTGAAACCTTCCTTGAAGCTTACCACATTCCATTTGGATTAATCCCTAGAGATATTCCCATCTTTGTTTAGCATTGATTTTATTTGTTTTTTATAGTTAAATTCCTTAATTTAAATCCTCATTCTTACATGGCTGCTTAGTCCAATTAATTGAATAATTCAAGCCTAGTACTTGTGCAATTACTTCCTGTGAGACAATGTTATTACTCTACTACTTTAGACCCGTAAACTTTCAGAGTACCATCAATTTACAAAGTCATCATCTCAAATTTCTCTTGTAATTTTAAGTTTAACATTTTAATTTGAGACATAAAAATTCTAATAGCTTCCTTAATGTAAAAGGGGTAATATCTGAAGAACAAAGTGCATTAAAAATATTAAAGTTTAGTGTAAAAGATGGTAAATTAAAGAGAGAAATAAGAGAATACTCACATGCAATAATGAAATGGGTGGGTTTTGATAAATACCAAAATAATTTTTCAACATAAAATTAAATTTAATGGTTATAATTTATTTATTTATTTATTAATTTTCAAGATAATATGTTTAGTTTAATCTAACATGATAATATATGTTAAAAACTAATAAATATTGGTGTAATAAATATTATCATATAGAGAACTAAAACATATTAATGTCTTAGTCTTTACACTCTAAGTGTAACTTTTAAAATTAACAAATGTTCTTTAGTCGCATATAAAAAAATAATATGTTAAAATAACACAAAAGTAGTCTTAACTATTGAATTGAATTGATATAAAAATAATAAGAAGAATAATGTATTTTAATTTTTAATTATTTGTTAACAAATTGATTTATTAATTATTAATTTGGTTTTTGAGTGCTTTTGAATTTAATACACTTTTTATTTTTTGGTTAATAATAATAACAACTCAGTGAAAGTGGGCCTGTAAAAATCTAGTAATACTAAGTCTTATCTTTAATTAATAAAGTGATTGTATCTAAACAAAAAAATCACATTAAAAAAGCAAAAAGTTCAACTAAAGTATATTTTTAGGCTTGTTTGTTTTCTTTTTTATTTTTATTTTCAAATTTAATAAAAAAATTGTTTATTTGAATTTTTGATCTCAGTTTTTAGTTTAGTTTCTTATAGTTTTCAAAAGCTATGAAATAATAAAAGTAGTTTTTGTTTATTTTTTATAATCTGATTTATTATTAAACTAAATAAATATATAAATTTTAAATAAAATTTTATTTAATAATTAAAATATATTTAAAATAAATTTTAAATTTTAAATTATTCATTTTAATAAAATAAAATAATTTTATTAATAATTGTTAATAAAGTTTATATAAGATATTAATTTACTTTTACGTTTTATCTAATATGTAATTATTGTTTGTAGTAACTAAATTGACATTAGCAATTAAGTAAAATTTTGTTTTATTTAAAAGAAAATAGAAAATAAAAATTGAAATTGAAAACTAAGATGACAATAGAAAAAAAAAAGAAAAGAAAAGAGACAGAACACCCCTTAAATGTTAAAATAACAATCAGAGAGCCATCCAGAACTATATCGCTAATTTATTAATTGATGAAGCAGGCTGGAAAGACTAATGGGCCACTGAGTAGACGTCTGCATATGCAGGACACTGAAACTTTGACAATATCTAAGTTACGTTAGTTGCAAAGGAGAGCCGAGTGAGTTGTGGCAGCCGTGTACTTGTCCCGTCTGTTGTCGTCACTGACTAGATAGGATAGGACTAGGAGTCTTAATTATGTGTGAATCGTGTAAACTGTAAACAAAACAGAGCACATACTAAGTTACATACAGTGAACAAGTGATTTCGTTCCGTCCCGTCCTCTACACTTCCCTTGTTTGCAAAACAAGGCTACTTCTGAATAAATTCTCTACACTTTGCGTCCCCCAGCATCCATTTGCGTTTCCTATTCACAACCAAATGTGAGTGTTGTGCTTTAGTTTCCAAAACGTTGGCTTTGGATTTTTCTTTTTGATCAAACTTTACTTCTTTATGTTTTGTTTTGCAGGGAGAGCGGGTTGAAACCGATGGACGCTGAGCAGCTGAGAGAGTGTGGACATAAGATGGTTGATTTCATTGCTGATTACTACAAAACCATTGAGACTATCCCTGTTCTCAGTCAAGTTGAGGTTGCCCATTTTCTTAATTTCATCTTTTTCTCTTTTTCTTTTTTACTTGAGGATATGATGAAGGATATTTTGTTCTTATGTTATTAATGCTTTCCGTATTGGGGACTGGTTATCCTTCTTTTTTTGACTATCAAGTTCTTGGTTAAACTCTCATGTTCGCATGTCTCTTGGTTCTTTAATGTTAATGGTTTCAGCCTGGCTATCTTCGTAAACTTCTGCCGGATTCTGCTCCAACCCAACCGGAATCGTTTCAAAGCGTTCTTGATGGTTAAGTTTTAGATTCGCTTACATTTGCTTGCATGTTATTAAGCTGTGATCCTAGGAGTACGAAGTACATTGGTTGTCGCTGAATTTGTTATCTTGTGTTTCACCGATCATCTTCTGCTTGATTGCAGACGTTAAGGCGAAGATATTGCCGGGGGTGACGCACTGGCAAAGCCCGAATTACTTTGCTTACTATCCTTCCAACAGCAGTATCGCAGGATTTTTGGGAGAAATGCTTAGTGCCGGTGTTAATATAGTGGGTTTCAGCTGGATAACTTCTCCTGCTTCAACAGAGCTTGAAATGATTGTTCTTGATTGGCTTGGTAAAATGCTGAAATTACCTGAAGATTTTCTCTCATCAGGTAACCATTTAGACGTCAGATTAGGATCTAATTCTTGCAATAAAGTTCTTCAACGCATTTGGTATTATGTTCTAGGACAAGGTGGGGGAGTTATTCAAGGCACTGCAAGTGAAGCTGTTCTAGTTGTACTACTGGCAGCTCGTGATAAAGTTTTGGGGAGGGTTGGAAAAAATTCCCTTGAGAAACTTGTGGTCTATGCTTCTGATCAAACACATTCGGCTTTGCAGAAAGCCTGCCAGGTATGTTTGTAGCATGCCTGGTAGACTCTAATTATCCACTTCAAGCAAGCTTTACAAAACGGAGCTTAATAACTTATTGCATATCCATCTGTATGTCCTTAGTTTTTTGCAAATGCAGCCCTTTTGAAAATTTTCCTGATGAACAAGGTGAACCAGATGTATGTTCCTGCAAGCATTGTCTCTTTTGATTGATCTATTTTAATTTGTGATGTTTGTTTACTTGAGCCAGATAGCAGGAATTCATCCACAAAATGTCAGGGTGCTAAAAGCTGATTCTTCTACAAATTATGCTCTTTCACCAGATTTACTCAGTGAAACAATTTCAAATGACGTTGATATGGGATGGGTCCCCTTCTTTTTATGTGCCACTGTAAGATATTGCAATCATAAAAAACTAGTACTTGTTACTTTACGCTCTCTCTTTCCTGATGTTTTATCAATTGTAGCTTTTTCCTTATAAAGTAAATTTAGTGTTTTGGTAAAATGATTATTTTTGAAGTTTTTCCAAGTTAAATAACAATTGATAGTCCTGACATGAGATGTTCATGTTATCTGTTTGTTTCGAAGTGTCATTATGATGTATTTGCAGGTTGGAACTACATCATCAACAGCTATTGATCCTTTGCTTCCTCTAGGAAAGATTGCAAAGGTGACGTTAAACTTGGCTGTTTCCGAATTAAAGATTTAAGTGTGACTAAAGAAAGTATGACATAGTCAATATGAAATAGCTGCAGTCCTTGATCTTTGGCATCAGAATTGGATGCCAAGTGATATATGGAACGTAAACTAACTCTTTTATCAAATGAACATAAATTGAAACAAAAATGGGGGAAAGAATAGATAACTAGGCTAAGCTAGTGAAATTAGAAGGCTTCTTCTTTACATGTTATAGTGAAGTTCTGTAGATAACGTTCCTAACCAGGTATACAAAGGATACTTATCCCCCTGCATGTTGAATAACTTTGCAAATGGAAAAAGGCACATAAAGAAGGGACGTCTTTACTTAAACTGTGCTGGGGCCTTGTGATTCTAAATCGTGTGGACATGGGAAAGATCTCTGAAAATTACTTTTCATAGGACTTCCCTTAAAGTTTGCTATATAGGACGGTAATATTATATTTTCTGTATGGCCTCTTAACAGAAGAATGGAATTTGGTTTCATGTGGATGCTGCATATGCTGGAAGTGCTTGTATATGTCCGGAATATCGCCACTATCTTGATGGTGTTGAGGAAGCTGACTCTTTTAACATAAATGCACATAAATGGTTGCTGACAAATTTTGATTGCTCAGCCCTTTGGGTGAAGGTAAGAGTTTTTCCAGTCTCTATGTTTCCATCATATTCTCCCTATATATGATTCAAGAAATATTATTGATAAATGTATTTCCAATAATAATGAGAATTTCAAAATATTTTATTAAAAAAAAATCTAAGCCATTTTTTATGATTAAAAAATCAGATAAAAATTGTATTATTAATAAAAATTTACAGATTTTTTTGTTGGTAATTGTTGATTATCTTCAACTAGGCTTTTTATGGAAAATATTTAACAATATTTACTCTTTTTCTCTCTTATCTATTACATGCTTTTAACAAATATACAGTATGTACTCAACTGATGAAGCATGGTTGAAGCTCCTCTTCATTTGTTGAAGGTTCATTCCTTTAAGGATAGTAGGGAATGTAGAGGTTAACTTTGAGGGAACATTTATTAAGTAGCATGCGATAGTATGCCACTCGCATCCTACTAACATGAACAAAGAAACATCTGCATGCATTCACCAGATTTACCCCGTCTTTTACTAGTTTTGTCAAAAATATTTAGGAGATGATCCCTGCTGGCCAGCTACCACAGTATTGTTGAGATAGTGATTAGGACATTGAAAATGCTCAGTTGTGTAGTTACTAAGATCAAAGTAAGTTTTGCATTTAGGCAGCAATTAAGGTTTGCTGATTGCATAATGATGATGTCAATGTGGAATTTAACTTGTGTACCTGAAAGGCTCTTGATACAATTTGTAGTTGATAATATGCGCCCTTGATTTGCTTTCCTTGAATGGTTTATTTCTTCGACTATGTTAAGATTTTAAGTAATGATGCTATCTTGCATGAAAACAGGACAGAAATGCTTTAATTCAGTCCCTATCAACAAATCCTGAGTTTCTGAAGAACAAAGTAAGCTTCCTTCTACATTTTCATATGCAATTAATCTACAGATCTGGGACATGTATTTAACATGAAATTGAATTTATGTTACTGGAGTTATTGAACATTTTATACAAATTACTTTCATAATCAGTGACCCTGCAATGACTTGTGAAGGTTTCCACATGGTAAGCAGTCAAGATAGGCAATTTTCAAGCTCTCCTAGACCTTCTGAGAAGCTTCATATTTCTCAATCTTTGGTTCATGAAGTTTCAAAGTATTAGCATTAAAGCTTATGTAGTATATGCAGTAGCCCGTCAACTTTTTGGCTGTTTGTGCATTCTCCAATCCTGCACTCTTAACAGAAGGAGATTTACTGATCAAGGCATGTTTATACGAAGTTGTAGATATCCTTAAAAATAAAAAAAGAAGAAGAATCAAACTTTAACTCATGCTATCTTTCTTAAGTTAGGTGCTGAAGTTGTGTTATCAATCTTTACAAGTTTTCATTGTCAAAATTATGATCTCCTATTTAAAGCCTTCAATACTGTGAGATGAGATAGTAGTTAAATGATCTTGGAAGGATGAAAGATTGTGCAATAGTCAGATAAAGTTACGGAATTAAATGAGTGGATGGTCAGTATAGTCTTCTCACTAATGGTTCTATTTGTTTACTGAACATTTCTCATGGCATTTTGTGTTTTTTTTCTCAGGCCTCTCAAGCAAACATGGTCGTGGACTACAAAGATTGGCAGATTCCTCTTGGACGTCGATTTAGGTTTGCCTTAACTTTTGCTTTCAGGACCAAGATCTTATTTGGCTTAAATTGGAATAGAAAAATGCATGTCTTGTGCATCCTACCATCGATGCAAGAGGTGCTTCAAGCACCAAAGGTAGCATAGTCCTCTACTAACTAAAACTCCATGTTAGATCATTGAAACTATGGATGGTATTACGATTGTATGGCTTGGAAAATCTGCAATGCTATATCAGAAATCACATCAACTTGGCCAAATATTTTGAAGGGCTTGTTGCTGCAGATTCAAGGTTTGAGGTAACAACAGCTTTTTTAAAAATGTTGCATGTTCTTGCTCAAATCACTGGCGTCCAAATTTGTTTGGCATCCTTAAGCCTTGATTGGTTACAAATATGAAGTGAGCCACATGCAATCCTTACTGTTAACATATATATAAGTCAACTATTAACTGTCATTAGCTGTTCATTAGCATAGATTTTGAGATACAATCAACATAAATTTAAGGATATTATTAGCGTAGATTAAGGGATATTTTCCTTAATTTTGTATAACTAAAATATGTGTTGCTATATTTTCCTTAATTTTATGTAACTAATATGTGTTGCTCACTTTCTGTAAGAATTTATGCACACAGAAATACAAACATTATTTTCTCTCAATCATCTTTATTTTTTATATGGTGTCAAAGCCTCCTTGGTAAAAAGGGTAAAAAAATTTTGGCCTTCTGTGTTTGCTTTTTTTGGAGATACTTCAATCATCTAGTAATTATTTGGTATATAAAAAATTCTTCAATCATCTAGTAATTATTTGGTATATACCAAATTCTTCTAATCTTCAAGATGATCACAACATTGCAAACCACGTACATAATCTCCAATGCACATTTCATCGATAGCCACTATCGAATTTTTGTATTCTGTTTTCCAAAGGAAGAATATGACTTAAACAACGGTGTTTTCTACCTAGGTCCCACCTTTTGTCATGATATTTACCACATTAACATCCACATAAATGCTACATTAGCAACCATATCCCTTCTTTGTCAACTGTCACATCAGTAGTCATGTCATCACATGGGTCTTGCATTTGCCACATAAACATCAGCCACATCATCCTTGGTCTTATGTCTGCCACATTAGTTGCCACTTCATCATTGATTCAGCTCAGCTGATTTGGTTCAAAACTGTTGACCAATACATTTAACTGACCAGGTCAACTATTTTGTTACCAGTTTTCTCTTCGCTCAAACTAATTCTTAAGGTTTTTGGCTGCTGTGAACTCATTTTCACATTCAAATTGGCCAAATTCCAACTCTACAAATTGTTTTGTATTTTTTATCGTGTTTCTCAAAATCAAGCCTTATTGTTAACAAATCTTGTTTTCATTTTCCAAACATAATCTTGTTCTTTTGTGCTCTATGGATACTTACAAACTTATTCCTCAACCAATCGATGTCATATTTAATGAATCTCACTATGATTTGTGGGTTGAGAAAACTTCTTTGCATTGTTACTAGAGGGATACCCAAACCTACCCAAAGAATAGACGAAGCAAAAGATTTCTTTACAGAACATCTAATATCCTAGAATGGCATGATTATCAGGTCTTAACATGGTTTCACAATGCTTGTGCCAACATAATCAAGCTTGACTTTTGATTATTTGATACTGTTAAAAATATATGAGATTTTCTAAAAAGCTACTATTTTGTATATAATGATTTATAAATGACTTCATCGCATGTAACAACTTGATCGAACTATCCACAATTATGTTTGAATTTTAAGAGCTTTGGGATCAATTGACATATGGAGATCCTACAGAACCTAATACTCAAAGTGCTATTATCTATGATGATCTTCGTAATTGCTAGCATTTTTTACATCTGTTGATGAGTCTCAAAGATGGTTCGAGTCTATCTGTAGCTCTCTTCTTCATTAAAGTCTTTTGTCAAACCTTGATACTATGATTAAAGAACTAACCATTCAAGACACCCAACTCCATGCCCTTAGAACGGAAAAATGTGCTCCAACTATTGATGGTGTTTTTGCCACTCAAACTTCTTCTTATCAAACCTCGACCAAGAAGTTTCAGAAGGTATTTTGTAATTACTACAAAAAAAAGAAGTCATTACATCTTTGAGTGTAGAAAATGGTCTGACAAACTTTTAGAAAACGTAACTCTTTAATATCCTTTCAGCCTACTACTACTGCTAATGTTTTTACTAAGGGTTTAATAAAGAGTACATCTCTCAAATTCTCTTTAAAAGTTCTTTATGCCCTTCTACAGCAACTCTAATAAGATTTTTTGATGTTATTTCCTCTCCTGTCATGTTTGTCACATGAGAAAATTACTATTCATGGTATTTTGATTCTTCTTATTGCAACCACATGACCTCTAACTCCTCCTTATCTAATTTTTTGAGCACTCTTTATGTTTCACTTGTCGTCTATATTGTTGATAACTCTACTGTACATGTTCAAAGTATAGGCGTTATTCAAATACATAAGTTGTATTGCGTAAAATCCACAAACAAGCGAGATCTTTAGGATAGGCCATAAGGTTAGACAATTGTTTGAACTTCCCTATCTTCGCCTTCTATCCAAACGTCTTCTTCTGCTTCTTGTTAAATCCAATATCTAGCACACTTGTCTTAGTCATCTTTTCAAACTTATACTTGGATCTTTAATTTATAATGGTTCAATGGTTCCCAAAAGTCATTACCTTTTATTAATAGTAACTATGTTTCTTTGACACCCTTTGATTCGATTCAATTTTAATATTTGGAAGCCCGTTCCTCATGACACCATGGGTGGTTTGTGATATTATGTGATGTTTCTTGACTTTTCTTGATATACATGGATTTATCTCCTATATCATAGGTTTGAATTGTTTTCTTTATATTCCCACTTTGTAAATATGATTTAAACTAAATTTTCATGCAAAATCAAAATCTTGTGTACTAATATTTTCACGGATTATAAAGATAAATATTTTACTCATTTTCTTGATCAGCATTGAATTGTTATCCAAAGATCTTGTCCATGTACCTTTCAATAGAATGGCAAATCTGAACGGAAGGATACACACATTTTTAATAATATGTAAACTTTTCTCATCTCTACCCCTTTTTTAGAAACCTTTTAGGGAGATGTTGCTCTTATTGTTGTTTATACCATAATTCATATTTCTTTTTCCACCGTAGGTAATATCTATCTTTATGAATGCTTGTATAATCGTGCGCCTCACTACTAAACCTTTAAAAGTCTTAACTAGTGCTTGTTTTGTTCTTTTCCAATTACATAAATACACCAAACTAGAACCACGAGAACAACTATGTTGCTTCTTACGGTACGAGATAGGTGTTGGGATCACTTTTTTCAAAGACTTCGTATCTTTTTGCATATGACCTTATAGGAGCATAAGATGTTTTCAAATATTTCAAAATTTTAGAGTCGTTAATTTTTTTATCACATCATGTACTTATTTCTTAACATTTCTTTTGCATGATCATTTTCTAACAATTTTAGCAATTCGAAACAGTTGTACACTTGATCCCACTATATCTACATCAGTCGTGGATCAATCACTTCAGCCAAATGATCCTTCTCTATCTACTCCCTCATTAGAACCTCTTAGTCCTTAACGCATTTCTCATATTGTGTGTCACCCTTCTATTTGTCTTCGAGATTTTCATATTTATTTTGTTGATGTCTCTCTATATCGACCTTGCACCTATTGCAAGACAAGCTCTAACCCTTTATGACAGAAAGCAATGACAAAAGAATTATAGATACTTACTAGCATCAAATACTTAGAACATGGTTGATTTACCTTCAGACAAATCTCTTGTTAGTTGCAAATGATTCTATAAAATTATTACTTGAGTTGATGGCTAATTAAGCGATACAAAGCCTGACTTGTTGCTAGAGGATTTACCCAGGAGTATGAAACTGATTACAAGGAGACATTTAGTCTTGTAACCTGTTTAACCTTAGTCCACAATTTCATTATAGTTGCTGCTAGCAAGAGTTGGATGTTATTCCAAATGGATGTAAATAATGCATTCCCCAATAGTAATCTTACAAAAGAAGTGTATATATGCAACCTCTAACTAGTTATGATCTTATACTTATTAAAGTTTATCATCTTCGCAAAGCCTTATATAAATTGAAACACATTCCTTAAGCCTAATTTGCTAATCTTAGCTCCACTATTGATTTTTTTTATTTTCAATCCAGTATGATCATGTCTTATTCCTTCACAAGATAGATCAAGTGTACACTTTTATTCTATTTTGTGTTGATGATATGATAATTACTAGCAATGTTACTCAGGAGATCTCCACTATCAAATATTATATACATTAATAGTTTGAGATGAAGTATTTAAGTAATTAGAGTTTTGGATCTTAGGTTTTATAGGATAAATCTGGCTATTATTTGTCATAAACAAAATGTCACCAATCTCATCTCTCGTGCTAGTATCATTGATGTTAAAACTACTAGCACTCCACTCAAACGCAGTGTTCATCTTTCTGCTACTGATAGCACCCTTCTCAATGATAGTACTTTTTATCATCAATTAGTTAGCAGTTTTATATCCCTCCTCAGCTCCTATCTAAATATTTTACATATTGTTCACATTGTTAGTCAATTTATGTCAACACCTTGTACACTTTTTGATGTTCTTTTTATTCTTCAGTACATCAGAAGTACTTTCTTTCATGATCGTCACTCCTGCCATTTATCTATATTAGAGTTATGAGCGTACTCTAATATTGATTGGGCTAGACTTCAACTTTTCATTGCTCCACTAGTGGCTATTATTTCTTTCTTGGCATATCTGTTATTTCATAATGCAGTAAGAAACAAACGGTCACTCTCTCACTGCAGGACAAAAGCGGAATATCGAACTCTTACTCACACTACCTCTGAACTCATCTAACTATGTTGGTTGCTTCAAATTACGAGTATCTCCTCTTCTTTTACAACTCTTCTCTTTTGTGATAATCACAATTCTATAAAATTGTTCATAATGATGTCTTCTATGAGCATATCAAATATATTGACATTGACTATCACCTTGTATTGTGTCATGTTCTTCAAGGAACAATCCATTTTGTCCCTGTTTCATCACAGTCTCATTTTGTAGATATTTTTACCAAAAGTACACTCACCTCGACGATTTTAGAAATTTGTTTCCAAACTTAATATGTGCAACTCTTTATGAACGTGAGTTTAATATATCTATAAGTAACCATTAGCTATCATTAATTACTTAGCATAGGTTTAAGGAGACAATCAGCATATATTGAGGAATACAATCAGTATAGCTTCAGGGATACAATTAGTATATAAGAGATAACTTCTTTAATTCGGATATCTTCTTTATTGTATAGTCGAAAAATGTACAAGTACCCCCTTTATGTAAGAATTTATACTCTCGGAACGCCTTAATCTGTAAAAATCTTATTCATCTGAATTGAAGGATGTATGACTAGTGGCGCCTGATGTGCACTTCTAGTTTTATAATTCCATATACCTTTTGTAGGAGTTTGTAGCTGCTATGGTTACTTCTAAGTTACATAGTTTGTTGACTCAAAACTTGTTATATTGCAGAGAGGAAATCAGTGTATTATATATTATCTAATGCAGTCATTAGTGGGATTCAGCATGTAACTCATTCATGTTTTCAGGTTGTTAGCCCTCGGATATTTTCTCTCGTTTGTTTTCGCCTTCTGCCTCCTGATAATAATGAAGACGTGGGCAACAAACTAAATCGTGACCTGTTAGATGCTGTAAACTCAACTGGTAGAGCTTTTATATCTCATACGGTAAGAGTGTACTTTATACGTTAATCCCAGAAGAAGAGTTAAATCACGACAACATGGAGTACCTGCTTGACACGTTTTGTCATTTTCTGAAACGCTGTGAAAATCGACCAATCCAGGTTTTATCAGGCAAGTATATATTACGATTTGCAATAGGAGCACCATTGACGGAAGAAAGACACGTAGCCGCAGCGTGGAAGATTCTGCAAGATGAGGCCTCCGCATTGATAGGGATACCTTAATCGTTGTAGTGACACATTTCACGTGTTTATGGGAGAATCGTTTCCGTATCATTTATCTCTTCAACTCATTGTGTCATTGCAAAGTTGGAATTTGTTAACAAACCCATCCTGTTGCCTTGGTTCAACACCCCACTTGTATGTAAGACTTGATTAATTAATGAATATCAGAGACCGAATTTCAGTGTTAATAGGAGTTATCCTGAACCATGTAGCAAATAAAAGGGATTGCAAATTTGTACTCGATTCAAAATGCATTGAAACGAGGAGAGCCTCCAATCCACCAGACTAGGTGCTTTCTGCTTGCTCTTGCTGTGGTTGCTCCAATTTGTTGCAAAGATAAATAAAAGGTTAGGATGTAACCCAGTAGGTTCTTTATTTCATCGATATTTTATTCAGTCTGGATGCGAGAAGAAGATTATGCCCAAGATGGTCCTGTTAAAGCAACTGGGAAAGGTAATCTGCTTTTGTGGAAGGAATTTCCATTTTGTTTGAGCGCAGCACATTCTTTGAGGTGCTCCTACATAGTTGTAGTTGTGGTAGTACAAAAATAAATAAGTAATTTAGCTAATATTAATGATTCCTTTTTGGATGTCCTGTCAGTTTTGGATAACTCCCAAGACAAACTCTATTTTCCCAAATATGCGGGGATAGTTTTGGTTATGGTTATGGCGAGGAGCACCAAAACCGCTTTGTCTCATATCATATGCTGGTATAATAACCTATCTTAGGACCGTTCTCGTGTATCCCCGGTGGAAAACATATTCTTGTAATGATAACAAATATGCTTGGGCCGGATTCCTGGCGGTGCCAACCTCACTTGCTTCCTTTTTGTCTATTCTATTCTGATTTTGCAAGCAACATGGCACGGATTGGAATTTGACAAATCGCAAAAGGAAGATTGGAATATGCCGACGTAGAATATGTGTCTAATTCGCCATCAATAGAGAAGAAGGTGAGGCCAAAACGACTCATTTTAATTTTAGATTGGAGAATTACATTCCAATCCCTTTCACCCGAGCCTTTTGGATGTTCAATATTTTCCATGGAATAACATGTTGCTTTAGGACGAATAGCATATGTGATTGCAAATAACGTTCTCTTTTTGTATGCTCTCAGATTTTTTTTATAAGTTATTCCAACTTAAGAATATTGTCGGCAATAAGTCATGGATTAAATCTGGATAACATGTTCGCTTTCCTTTTTGCTTATTTAATTTGATTATGTGGTACAGAATTCTGGATAATTTGGTAATAAAGAATCTAATCTTTTGAAAGTGAAATGATTCCTACAAACTCGGCTGCTTGTAAATGGACATCTTGGTTCTAAGGTATTTGCCATAGGAAGATTGATTGATTATGAATTGCGCCAATACTCTAGTAGTACTAGTTCAAAGAGACAAACCAATTACAAATCATTCTGCATGCATGGTTGAAACTCTATTTTTAATACATATTACTGCTGAACAGATTTATTCTACAATTAAGTCCAAAATTAAGTAAGAATGATGTCCTCCTTTTCTTTCCTCTCCTACCAATGCCCTAGTCTTTTTATCCTCTAAGGGTAGATATTTACCAACAATAGGTCTTTATTTCAGTCTTAATTTAGCATTTATTCATTTCTTTGCATATCAAGATAAAATTTCAAATCCACATCTTTTATTTTATAAATCTATTGTGTTTATTCTTTTCAAATATATTTTCAATTTTAAAATGTTGATGTTTTCTTTATATGAGTCTTAATTTCTTATCACTGTCTCAATTAGAATCGGTGAAAGGTGATCGGACTACTAAACTAACTTGGTTAATTAAAAATTATTGGATTAATAAGGGAAAAGAGGACAATGATCCTATATTTACACACAAATTTGCAATGAGCAAACTACAATTATGCATATATTATTATAGGCTCTCCTCAATTAGAGTCCATCATAATTACAAGAAGATTGGGATGTGCATTTTATAAGTAACATATTCAAATGTCTTTAAACTTTTGAAATTGTTTTCAATTTAGTGTCAAAATTTCTAATGTTTAAATTTAGTAACCAACCTTTCAAAATTCGTATAGTCAAAACATTACGTATACTCAAGGCCGTTCTTACCGTTTTATAGGCCCGGGGTGAAATAAAAAAAGGACCCCAATAAATCGACAATATATTTAAATTTACATATTTGTATGAAATATAAATGACTCAATTTATAAGTTTATATATCTAATATTAAAAATAAAAAAACAAAGAGCAAATTTTAATGATAGAGACACACTAATTTCTAAAAATACAAGAAATTAACATACTTAGAAAATAAGCTAATATAATGTCCACGTTAATGACAAATTACAAATTAATTATAACATATTCAAATATTTAATAAGCTAAAAATAGATTACTCAATTCATAACTTTACCTTTAAATTATATTCAGAACTCAGAAGACAGAATCTTAAAATTTTTTGCTGCTAATTTTTAAGTTGGAGTACTTTAAATATATATATATATATTGATGAAAATAAAGAAATTAGAAGATAAAAGTACACTTAAATTTTTCAAGACTATTTATAAGCATGAGATGTTAACCACAAGGTCCACAACGTTAACTTATAACGTTAAATCAATCTTGGAACTTGCGCTTCTACTAACGTTTAACTCTTTGAAATATCAATTACGCCAATGTTAAAGTCATTTATTACTACCTACAGGCAAGTTAATGTTTAACTCTCACTTTACTTTAAAGGATTGATAGTGAATTAGTGATATTGCAATTGTAGGAGTTAAAACATGAGATTGGGGCCCCCTTTTCATAATAGGCCCTGGGTAGGTACCCTGTTGGCCCCTGCCTAAGGCCGGCACTGCTTATACTGATATAGCTAATAGATGGACATCCACATGATATTTGGTCAACACGTCACATCAACAGAGTTAACTTTTTCCTAACTTATACAAAATTTAAAAGGTCAGTCACTAAATTAAAAATTTTCTAAAGTTTGAAATCTTAAAATGTTATGCCCTGTTTAATTTGTTATCCTATGCATTTTATATGGAAAGTTATGATTTTCATGAAACAATTTTGACTCTTTATATTTTGGGCATATAATGAGTAATGTGACTATCCATATTCTTCACTTTCCCTCCTCTAAGTTTTTTAGTTTTGTGTGGGTTTGGATCATCTTTCTTCTACAAACTTGGTCTATTTTTGTAGCTAGCTTTTTTAAAATTAAAAAATGATTGATAATAATAAAAGAGAAGAATAATGTTTGAAGAGTAGTTAAAACTCTCCTGCATTAAGAGAAAGCAAAAAATTGTCATCTTGCGAGAAGCAACTACAACCTTTAGATAGAAATATAGGACAACATTCCAAGGTAAAACCACTAAATCGACAATGTTTTGTAAAAGAGGTAAAATATCCCCCAGCTAACGATCGCTTCTTTGTATTTTACCTAATTAGGGTCAAGCATTTTGAAGATCTCCAAGGTGATCGTCCTCTTTGTGTGTCTTCAGCAGCCAAAGGTAAGGAGACTGTATTTTGAATACATAGGTCTACGTCTTCTTGCTTCCTTTAACCCATGTTCCATATTTATTAGAACTAGAATTCAACTTGAGGAACTCGCGGGAGCAAAGCATGAAGAATAATATAAGTCTAGGCAAGAATTTGTAATCAATCTTCTTCATAGTTAAGCATGATTGTGGATATATTCACTTTTTCGTAGTTATTTTTGTGCTTGATGTGTGGCTAGTGTGGTCACTTTATCTCCTTCTATTTTTTGGTTTTAGTATAATTCTTCTCTTCATTTTTCTGAATTCTTGCTCTCATTGTCTGCTTTTGTGGGAGACAGGAGTTTTCTATAAATTGTTAAAGTTGACAATACAGGAGAGGAATTGTCATGGTATTGGAGAAGAATTGTCATGATATTACGAAGGAACTGTTGTAGTATAGAAAGGAGTCTTTATGGTATATTTGGATTTTAATATACATATTGGGGATTACTAATCTTATTAATTAGTGATTACCACTCTCATTGATGATTATTCTTTATTGTGAGGTCTTAAATTATTGGAGAATTGTTGGAACCCAAATTTTTTATTCAATTATTAATTATTTATTCAGTTATGATTTATTTAATTGTTTATTTATTTTTAGAATTTAGTCATTAATTTAGTGAGTATAATTAGAAATTAGAATTTAGAATAGAAAAGTTAAAATTAAATTAGAGTATAGTTAAGGTATTAAATTGAATGGACTAAGGAGTTAATAGGTAAATGGGCATTACATTAAAATGAAGGGCAAACTTGGAAGGGAAACACAAAGAGCAGGGTGGAAGACAAAGACAAAAATTTTGTCTTGAATTAGAAGAAGAGGAAGAAATCGTGGGAGAGAAGAGAAAATAAGAGAGAAAAATCATGAGAAGAGAGAGAGAGAGGAGAGAACAATGTGGGAGAAGAAAGAAGAAGAAGAAAAATCATGGGGAAAGCTAGGAAAAAAGAAGAAAACATGACAAGAAGAAAAATCAAGTTTTTTAGAGGTAACAATCTTCATCTTTCCTTCTTGCTTGAAAAAAAAAGGGATTGGAGAGAGAATGGGTTTGTGGAAGAAAGAAGGGAACCCATTTTCGATTTTTATGGGTCTCTGGACTAGGTTTTGGTCTTTTTAATCTAGATAGACTATGGATATGTTAAGTTTAAACTCAATTTTAGCATTTTTTATTATTGAAGTTTTATAAATTTTCATTTGAATTTGGGTTGAATATGAGAATTTGGTTTGTGTTAAGGAACCGAAGAAATCTTACCCAAGAGCAAGAGGAAAGACACAATTAAGTTGGATTTTTAACGTATTTATAGTTATTGTGTGAATGGGCAATTTATTTACTTGTTTATATATATGCTTAATTGGTTGAAATTAAATTGTTGTGAATGTTGAAAATTGCAATATGATGTATTAACATGTCATGCCTTGATAGATGCCATGACATTTTGTATATTCGAGAAAAAAGAAACAGTATGAGATGCATAAGAATGAATATATGTGATGTATTGAATTGAGCATAGAATTTGTTTGTGTTTGGGTAAGAGAGAAATCATTTCGTTCGTCACGTGCACGTTGACTAAGTCTTCTCCAGACTATTTGCTTGTGGCATATGAGATCCTACGAATGGACTCATTTTATTCATGGTGTAAACTTCGGTTTCTCCATTTCAACCCACGAGAACTCTCGAGCTATTTGTTGTGCATTGCATCTTTGAATTGTCAAGCATGATGCATTTGAGTGATTATGTTTTGATGATGAATTCGACATGATATGTGTTATGTGATAACTTCTTTAACTTTGAGTTTTGAGCTACAATTGTGGATGATTGAATGGTTAGAGTAAAATGAGATATAGATGTTTGCATATTGATATGTATATATATGTATGTATATGTATATGTTTGATTGTGTGGCTCCTTGCCAATGGCTATAAATATATTAGCCACTGAACTTTGTAACCTACTATTTTCACTCCTCAAGTGTAGAATGAGAAGATCGTTGATCCTTACAAGGCAATTGAACAAACTCTGAGATAGCTACATTTAGTGATTAAGTTAGTTTGATAACTTTTTAGTAGATTTAGCAACATATCGAACATGAGTATCCAATGTATTTTGCATTTTGTGTTAAGTCATTGATGTAGATGATGATATGTAACTAAAGCTAGGCTCAAACTCTATTTTGATTTCGTAATGAAATGAAGAATTGAAGAAGTTCTTTTGGTCATAATGCATTTTGTGTTAAGTCATTAATGTAGATGATGATATGTAACTAAAGCTAAGCTCAAACTCTATTTTGATTTCGTAATGAAATGAAGAATTGAAGAAGTTCTTTTGGTCATAATGATATTATCTTCTTTGTTGAGATTTCTAATTGTTGTTAGTATTAGAATAGCATGTTAGAGTTAGAAAGGCTGTATGTGATGAATCATTTGAGTTGAGATTTAAGAATTTAATGAAATGTGCTTAGTTGTTAAATTGATATGAAGTGATATTGCACTAGAAGAGTTGAATTTAGGAGGATTATGAGTGAACATGATCTTAGAATGGATGTAGGAATCATTGGAAAGGCTTTGGAGGGGTTTAGGTTTCACCAATGTCCATTAACAGACTTTAAGTCCGCTAAATGAACCTTCTCAAGTCTAAAAATGTCCCCAGCTCAGTCCATGTTCATTAAACGGACCTTCTCAGGTCTGGAAAGCACCCCCAAGCCTATCTATGTTTGTTAGGGGGAGATATATGTCTATTTAACGGACATACATGAGACAGCTATGGTAAATTACGATTTTGACCCTCTTAGAGGCAAAATCTCTCTTCAAGTTCTTCACAGAAGTTGTAGATCTAGAAGTCCTCTTCAAAACCTAAATGACCTTAATTCGACATCTCTAGTGAAAGTTATGCCTATTGTCCCAAAACAGGTACAATTATAAATTGTGGGCTCATTGATACTTTTCTATAATACATTTTAGGCTTGAATGGAACTCGAAATGTACTTAGTGGAGAAAATACAAATGAATGATATGTTAGGGTGATGTTAGAGGACATAAACATAAGAATGGATTGTTGTATATCCACGTTTATGGCTTCACTCTACTCTAATATTTCTTTTCATCAAAACAATAAACTCATTAGTAGTAATTGTATTTTGTTAT
>JANSVA010000007.1:1462381-1475008 GCA_025504915.1 Erythroxylum reticulatum
ATTGATTGCAGTTTAGTCATTAAGCTTTTCAAAATTGATGTGCATGAATTAGTGACATAATCAGTAAACATTTGATTCTAGTGAAAATTTGAATCAGTAGTAGTTAAAAACTAAACAAAACTGTTATATGAAGATTTGAGCGACTGTAACTCTCTGTGCTCTTAGCAGTGTTGTAGAAGGTGATGGCCTTACTGGACAAGGAGCTAAAAGAAAGTTGGTATTAGGCACAGTACCTCTTCAACTAAGAATGATTCATCTTTATTGAGGTGTTTGATTCTAGTGTTTGGATATTACCTAGTGTGATATTGAAGATGCTAGAGGGGAGTGACTCAATCAATGATTTTCTTTTCCTCAGTTCAAAGGCTGCTCAATGCTAATTAAACATGAAAAGCTATATTTATTGAATAAAAAGAGAAAGCCATATTCTTTTGGAGATTATGTGGATTGTTTGTTAGAATTAGATCTTCTGCCTTCAATCACTAGTGCTATTTAACAAAGTAGAAACAAGGTCTTGCTCAATATCTGTGTCGATATCTTTCTTTTCAACATTTCTTTAATTTATGTTCACTCTCTCAAATGTGTGTGTGTGTGTGTCTATATATATATATATCATTTAACGGAGAAGATTGACCTTTTCAATCCATTGTCTGGAGCTAATGCTATATAACATTATTCTCAGGATCCATTGAGAAGCTTATAATGATGGATATGTCATGTGACATGATTAACAAATGTAGACATGCTCAGCAAAATATGGTCAACAGTATGGAGACATCCTTTGTGGTTGGTGATGAAGAGTTCCTGCCTGTAAAAGAAAGGTTTGCCTACTTTTCATTTAATTCTTATGAGGTTTAGTTGGTACGTATTTTTGGTCTTAAGTTGCTGAGTTTGTATATATGCATTTGAAGTTCTCTAGATCTAGTAATTAGTTGCCTGGGACTCCATTGGACAAATGATTTACCAGGGGCCATGATACAGGTATCCACTTCTTTGAGCATCTGAATCAAATATGATACTGTATGTGACAGAATTTGGTGAAGCGTATGAAAGAAATATATTATCTAGGAATAGCCAATTAAACAACTAATTTTAAACTTCTTATTTTCTGTCTCATTCTGACTCTATTATTTAAATGACACTTATTCATCTTCTGAACTAATGGCAGAGTAAACTAGCACTGAAGCCAGATGGGCTATTTCTAGCGGCCATTCTTGGGGGAGAAACCTTAAAGTTGTTTATTTTTATTGCCTTTTCGTTTCCGTTTTCTTTTCTTTTCTCTCCTTTTCTTCCTTATTTCAAGTTCTATAGTGCTATGGTATAATGGTATAAACAGATTTATTAATGTTGTTGCTTTCTAATTTTAATTAGGGAGCTGAGAATAGCATGCACTTTGGCTCAACTAGAGCGTGAAGGGGGAATTAGTCCTTGTATCTCACCTATGGCACAAGTATGCTTGCATGGAATTGCCATAATTTTATTTCTTGAGAATATATGCCCGTATATGATCACCTGGGATATTGCTTCAATTAAGTACAGAAGATTTGGCCCAAAGTAGACCATAATGAACCAAAATTTATTTTATTTTTCAGGTCCGTGATGCAGGCAATCTATTGACCAGGGCAGGTTTCACACTTCCTGCTGTGGATGTTGACGAATATGTAGTTAGGTACAAAAATGGTGAGAAGATTTATCTTCCAAATATTAAATGTTGCTTTGCTCACTGAGGCTCTTAAGATGATCCATGCCAAATGTCTGTTTCGGTGTATGATTTGAGTAGATGTTTGTTATCCATAAAATTTTTGGAGTAAAGGAGTGATTAATATCTGAATATAAAATGAGGCATTTTATGTTAATTGAATTGATCATTTATCATCAGCCTGTACATGAAGTCTTAAAACTGTTTTTAAAAATTTCTCACACCAATGTTCTTGTAATTGCCTCTTTACTCAATGGTTGTTCCACTGTTCTGATTGGCAGGTAAGTGGTTGCTTATACTACTTTCACTTTGCTGGCTTTTGTTTCTGCTTGTCACTTTGTAAGTCATTTTTTGTTCTCAGTTGGTGTTGATGTTTGTATTTCTGTTCTGTTTCATACTCTTTTGGAGTCCGTACTAACTGGCAAGCTATGAAGATATCGCTTCTAGCTCCCAAAGTAAGGGGGAGTAGAGATGGCAATTTTTGTTCTCCAAGTCCAAGCTCGGCCTGAAGCATTGTATTATCAAGTTAAATGATGTTTTTAAATTTTAAAGTAAAAATTCATTATTATACCACTCTGGTGCCTAGAATGGTTATATTGTGCATACTTATTTTGAAGCAGATATATTGATGAACTTTGTCATTAAGCTAGTTTTTTTAATTAGCTACTGCTGAAAGTTTAGGTGGTTAAGATAGTATCTTTCTGTATTATAGTCTTAAAATGGTTGATCAACTAACAATTCTTTTCTCTAGGTCCTCTCTCTTGGTCAATGTTCTCTCAAGTCTCAACCTCTAAACTCATGATACGGTTTCTTGACTGATCTTTTTTTACATGTTTTTCTCTTCCCCTTTGACTGTGTTTTAGCCCTGGAGCTGATAGAGCATTTACGTGCAATGGGTGAAAGTAATGCTCTTCTGCAAAGGAACACTGTATGACTTCTGATGGTTAAAGTTTTTAGTTTTACAATTCCTCCTTATGCAAAGTTGCATTTTGCTGTTTAATCGATTTTACTTATTATGAATGAAATTAGATACTAAAGAGAGAGACAGCCCTTGCAACAGCGGCAATCTATGATTCAATGTTTGCTGCAGAAGATGGAACCATCCCTGCAACATTTCAGGTGAGCTTTCCAGAAAGCTAAAAGATTATGTTTGATGAGTAGACACCTATTTGTGTAGGAAAAAAAATTTCATTTATTTGACAGAACAACTTCTGTATCTGAGTTTGCTTATATGCCAGGTTATTTACATGACGGGTTGGAGAGAGCATCCCTCACAACAGAAGGCCAAAAGAAGGGGATCTGCCACCGTATCCTTTGAGGACATCCAAAAACAATTTGGTGGTGCCGATTGACTTTCAACTCACTATCCTTCGATGCCATCCTGTACCATTTTGGAAAATAAGTCAACCCTGCAGCCGATGCGAGAACAGATCCTTTTGGATTGGGGATGGCTGAGAGCAAAGGTGTTCTGTTTAGTATTGAACAAGCAGTTTCTTTCATTGCTTGCATTACTTTTAAAATGGGTGTTAAAATATTTTAATTTTTATAAAAAACTAACCAAAATTTTTATATATGACAGATGATAATCTCAGTAAATTTGCGACCTACTTCCCGTTCGAATATCCTCACTCCCTTGGCTTGGTTTTGTGAGTAAACGAGAATTGCAATTTCTCTCTTTCCAGCACGACCACTACGGTTAGAACGATGAATAAGGTTTCTGGATTGTTTGGATTTTTATAATGTATTGTCCAACAGGAATATAGAGAGGACAAATGAACTTCTAAAAAAACGCAGCTGAGTACAGGTCACAAAATTAGTTCAAGATCGTCTAAAAAATTAGAATCAACATATCCTTTCACAACAAATTCAAATCCTTCAAAAGATAGAGTAGCGTATGAAGTCTCTTTAATATATCTTATGATCTTTTTTACATCCCACCTGTGTTTTTGACTAGGATTCGTCATGTAACAACTAACTATTCTCATTATATCTGCAATGTTTGATCTTGTGCGAATTATAGCAAACATTAAACTTTTTACAGCTGATGTATATAGTACTTGGAAAATCTCAGTCCTTTTTGCCTCACTAGTAGGGCTTTTATTTAAGGATAACTTGAAACTAGCAGGAAGAGGGATAGAGATTGACTTATAATCTTGCATATTGAAGCGTCGTAAGATTTTCTTCAAGTAATTCTTTTAAAAAAGTCAAATCTTCTTGTTATTTTTATCTCAACAAATTTGCATCTCTAAAATTTTTGTTTGTTGGTCTTAAATCCTTCATTTTAAACTTCCCAGTTAAATGCATCATTCAAATATTGAATACGATTTTTGTTGGGGCTTGTAATCAAAATGTCGTCAACATACAACAATAATAAAATGAAATTATTATTACCAGATTTTTTGAAATATGCACAAGAGTCTGCAGTAAATATCCTGTCTCTTATTTTAAATCGTACAAAGATCTGTTTAACCAATAAATCAAGTTCTATTTTCTTGATTCTTCAAAACCTTCTGATTGATGCATATAAATTTCTTATTCAAGATCTCCATAAAGAAACTTAGTCTTTACATCTAACTTCTCTAAATATAGATCAAATGTAACATACACAATTAGGACAATTCGAATTGTATTATGACAAACTACAAATGCATTTTTTTAGTAAAGTCAACATCTTTTTGAGCATATCTTTTTACCACTAACCTTGCATGATACCGCTTCATTTGATCATCATTGTTACATTTGATCGTGTACACCCATTTGTTGCCAATGAGCTTTCTTTCTTATAGTAGTGGTGTTGGAAAAATTGGCACAAACTTCCATTGCTTATTCTTATGAAGAACTTCTATTTCTTCTTGAATTGCCGTCATCCAAAGTGATGCATTCCAACTATCTATTGCTTCTAAGAATGTTAATGGTTCTCCATCTTCTGTTAAGAGACAATATGCAACATTGCCCTCCACAATATAATCAGACTGTCAGGTTAGGGTTTTTCTTTCATAGTTGACCTTCGTAATTTTGTATGTTTAGATTCGATAGTTTTTGCTCTTCATGATCTGATATAGCTTTAGTAGAATCTTCTTGTTCAATCTTCCTTTCTTTCTAAATCATTACATCCTTAGAATTTTCTTCATATGCGCTTCTTTGATCTTTCTCTTACAGTTTATTTAACTGCAATATGACATCTTTGCTAATGACGAGCTTGTGGGTAGTGGGATTTCACAGTTGATACCCCTTGACTTCATCAGTATATATTATAAATCTACATTTTTTGGATTTTGGATCCAATTTCGTAATCTCTTGGGTATTATACATCACGAACATAGGACTTCCAAATGTGTGTAATTGAGAATAGTCCTTTGGTTTATGAATCCACATCTCTATCGACGCCTTCAAATCAATCGATCTTGTTAGTGATTGATTAATTATATAGCAGATGGTCATCACTGCTTCTGCGTACAAAGATTTTTCCATTCTTGCAGCTCTTAACATGACCTGAGTTCTTTCAAGAAGAGTTCTATTCATTCAGTCTACCATTTCATTTTGTTGCAAAGTGTGAGGTATTGTAAATTGACGTTTGATGCCTTCTTAATTACAAAAGTTAAAGAACTCATTACTAGTATATTCTCCACCATTATCAGTCTTAAGGAACTTAATTTTCTTCACCGTCTCTACCTTAATCTAATATTTAAATGTTGTGAAAGATGGAAATACATCTATTTTTCTTTTGATAGAATACACCTAACATCATATAGAGTAATCATCAACAAAAGTCATAAAGTACGTTGCTCTACCTAGAGATATAACCGATGCTGGTCATACATCAGAGTAAATCGATTATATAACATCTTTACTTTAAGAATTAGATGCATTAAGTTTCAATTTATATTGCTTACTTGTAACACAGTGTTCACAGAAGGGTAATGATACCTTCGTGAGACTAAAGAGTAGTTTTTGCTCAGCAAGAATCTTCAATCTTTGTTCTAACATATAGCCAAGTTTACAGTTCCACAACTTTATTGCATTTTCTGTAGAACTAACCAATGTAACAGATGTATTTGCTTCCAAATGCTTCTCGCCTATAAGCTTGTATAAGTTTACATCTATCATTTCCGCCTTCATTATTACAGGCTCTCCTTTGATCACCTTCATAACTCTATTTTGAATGTAGGTCTTGCACTTAATTTCATCCAATTTCCCTAAAGACAATATATTCTTCTTCAAGCCCATCACATGATGCACATTTTGTATAATATAAATTGTACTATCATACATCTTTAACTTGATGGTTCCAATTCCAACAATTTTTAAGGCATGATCATTTTCCATATACACAGATCCTGTGGAGATTGGTTTATAACTGTGAAACCAATCTCTGCAGGAGTTATATGTCATATTGCTCCAGAATCCATTATCCAAGCATCAGTGAGCCCTAATCTGTCCTTGAACATCACTGCTACTTCACTATATACAATTTCTCCATTGGAAAGACATCCCTGAGAATTTGATGCTTCAGAGGCCTTCTCTCCACCCTTCCTGAATCTACATTCACTTTTAAAGTGTCCTCTCTTGCTATATTTTTAACATTGGATGTTTTTCTTACATCATGATTTCTACCTTCCTTGTTTGTGACTCCTTGTGGAATCATGCTCTATTGACCGTCCTCTCATCATCGATAAAACTTCAGCTTGATGTGAACTTGCCAGCCTTTATTCCTTATTGATGCATCTGCTTTCTTCTTTAAAACCCAAAGTTGCGACATCATCAAATACCAAAGTATCCGTGAGAATCTTACTGGTTAAATTGATGATGAGTTGGTTATATGATTCTGGAAGAATTTGAAGTAAAATCTCCACATGTTTAGTTGGATTTACATTATGTTCTAACTTATAAAGTTGAGAGCATAAAGAGGTCAAAGTATTAATATGCTTCGTTACCAAAATAGATTTAGACATACGGAGTATGTAGAATTTCTTCTTCAAAAAAAATTAATTGTGAAGAGACTTAGATTCGTATAACTTTGTGAGATGATCCCATATCTTCTTGTCTGTTTTCTTTTCCTCTAGACCTTGGAAAATATCATCTGATAGACCAAGATGCAAATCTAACACAGCCAAGGCATCTATTTGTTTCCATTTACTGTCATCTATGAAACCTGTCAACATAGCATTAATAGCCTCCAAGCAATTGTATTTTACTAATACTTCCTTCATCTTCAATTTCCATAACGAGAACTTTGTGCCATCAAAATTTGTAATATCAAATTTGGTTGGCATTACTTATATCACAATTCGACTCTTATAACACAAGAATTGACTCTCACTCTCTCATGTGAAAAGGGAAACTGCCTCAAGCTACCTCCACTTAGGTTATAATTAGACTTTTGCACACCAGGAAAGGTTGGAGGGGAAACAAATGATCCCACTTAAAGATCAGTTTCCTTAAATAGAGTTTTTCCTAGACATGCACTCAATTACCTCATATACCAGTGAAAATATCCAAAATGACAACAAGAACTCGAGAATAAAAGCACCATTAACCTATAAGAACATCAAAGAAAAACTCATTTATGATGTGGAAGGTCAGTCATGCTATAATCATGGAGCATATTTAAGCAAACATTAGGCTCCAATACCGTTAATAGGAGATGGATCCCACCTGAATAGAGTAAGCATACCAACAAAGGAAATTGGGATAAAAAGAGACACATAAAATTTAACGTAAAAAATCCCTTAAAAAATATGGGAAAAAACCATGATCAAAAATGGAAAACTTTCCACTATAGGAAACAAAGATTACAAAGGAAGATCTCACAAACTCACACCAAGAATTAATACACAAAGGAAGGGAAGAAATTTTGGGGTGAGGAGAACCTCAAGGGGAGGTCTGCTTATATAGCCCCAATTAAGGCTTCTCATCCCACCCACTTTCGATGTGGGACAAATAAAATCCAACAGTTATCTTGTAAAGAAATAAGAATATCTAAACACAAACTCGAGCAACATAAAAAATGCTTATTTCCCACTATTACTGAAAAAAGTTTAACATAATAAATATGCAATTGAAGAACTTTAGTAATATGGGGTTTATAATACTATAAGAGCTACCAGAGTCTACCAAAACTGAAAATGACTAATAAAAAATAGTTATATATGCCATAAGATATGTGGTGTAAGATCCCATAAAAAGGCATCATTGGATAATTGAAAATGTTCAGGTGGTGGGGAATTTGTAAGAAAAGAAAAAGCAATGGTATGGAAGGGAGGGACATAGTCTATAGGAGGAAGAGAGTCAAATGTAGGGTCATGGGGTAAATGTATGGTAGTGTCATCATCAGACATAAATAACAAGAATTGTCATGATTTACATTTATGCCCTATATGAAATCTGCCCAAACTGGGACTAATAAGTAGTAACATATCTAGTTTGGTAATTTAGTGTAGCTTGAACAAAGTTGCTTAGTGGTTCTCAAATGTGAAAGGACTAAACCGTAGCTCTAGGGCCCTAGTGAAGGCAATCCAAGTAGACAACTGATTATTAACGACCTTCCATTTATGTCGACTGAGGGCCTCACCATGCATATGGGGCACAAAATCACCTGTACCAGTTATTCTGGTCCTATTTTGTGCCACTCCATCTTAGCTACATATTTATGTGGGACCCACATAAATATGTGGATGAGGTGGAGTGGCACATAATAGGACTAGAATAACTGGTACAGAAGATCACATCCCTGCATATGGAAGGTGACAATGTCTAAACATCACTATGCTGGAATACAGTAAAGCTGAAAGTATTGCTCAACTTGAAATAGTCAATCAAAGGGTAACGAACCATCACTACAAAAGCAAAGACTTGGTGACAACTTTTTTTGGCTAAATATCCCAAAATTGTCACTAATTATCATTTGCAGTAATTTATATTCATTAGTAAAATTGTTGTCAAATCCTTATAGCAAAAAAATATAAGCGACATTTTCACCAAATCGTCGCTAATATGTTTTTGCTGTCAACAGTTTTTGTGGTGAAAAATTATACGAGACATTTTTCTAAATCGTCATTAATAAGTTTTGGCTATGGTTTGTTTTTATTGCTAAAACTTATTAGCTACGTTTATGAAAATGTAGCTAAAAATTTTTAGCCACTAAAAGAAAGTGTAGCCAAAACTTATTGGCGATGTTTTTGAAATTTTAAATATACATTATAAATAAATATTATATCATATATATTATAATTATTGGTGACATTTTTAATCTATATTATTGTATGCAAATTTTACAAATTTTGTTGTATAATTTATTATGCAAAAATGAAATAAAATAAAATAAATGCATTCGACGAATCAGGAGTTAAGAAAAACTCTCTGGTTTGAAAATTATAAGCATTGTATATAGAAAAGAAAATATCATTTAATATGATCATGTACAAGAAGTTAGTTACAATTTCAAAAATACTTAAATACAAAATAAAAAATACAAATATTAGTTTAATGACTAAGACTCATTTTTATCTTCACTGCTTATGTAATTAGGGCTAAGTAAATTTTTGACCAACTTTTTTTCATTATGTTCTAATTTAGCATGAAGTGACTAGTTGTCCTCTTCAAGACGTTGAACATATTGTGGTCTTGATGAGGCTGAATGTGGCACCTTCTACTGTAGGGTACGCACCGGGACACCCGAAAGTCATTTTGGTTCATATCCTACGATAAGGGCGAGCCACTTTCGATCACTACATTCTATTTATATGGCATCATATTAATCTTCACTTATAAAGCATCATAAGAAAACCACAGTATTTTAAAACCAACTATTTCCTCATTTCATTTCATAAAAATCGAAAGTCTACATTGTGTCTTTCAATAATTTCCATATGTACGTCATTAAAACCTAATACAATAGTACTACATGAATGAGGAAAATATATACAATCTAACTGATCTGTCTAAAAATCCCAACTGACCGACCTTTGAGCCATGACTTCTCTTGCCAATCACAATTTATACGGCTGGTAGAGCCTCTCAGTAGCTAGAGTTGTCTCTCGGTCCTGAAAAGACAATGTTGCAATTTTGGTGAGTTTTGCGAACTCAATAAGGTAACCATCATCGATGGTTCACTCAATTCATGCAACACATCATTTCACATAACATATAATCACATTGATGTGTATTGGATCACGTTTCACATTTTCACTTAAGCATAGACAAATTATTCATTTCAATCAATCAAACATACATAACCAAATGCATATGAAATGATCGTTGGACTCTTTTCCAATTATTACGTTGATATGACCGAGTGCCTGAACTGTCCCGTATCCATTTTGGATACCGGGATCATTAACAACTGTCCCTTATCCGATGAGGATACATGGCTCATTACATGTTGAGCCTGAGGCTCTGAAACACTTGTGAGCTCGAGGCTCATTTTCACTCGTTGAGCTTTAAGCTCTGATCGTTGGCTACTCTAGTCACAACTTCCATTATTTGATTATGCATTTTTGATTGGAATGCATATAACACAATCAATCACATTATATAGCACATAGGTCTTCATATTCGCATACATGTAGCACTTCAATATCTCAATCCTCATTCACATTCATCAGACCTTCTGCCCAGAATTCACAATCAAACACATTTATTTATCATTCACAATATAACTTAAGCAAACAATAATTGAGAGAAACTATCTAGATTACTCACAGGTTGCTCCTGAAGCTAATGCCTGGAAGTGCCTGCAATGTTTGGAGGTTGACTTTCCAATTGTTTCTCTAGAACAAATAACATACATATATATCACAATTTGCACAATCATAGGTGTTTAATAATGCACATGAATGCAATGAAATATGTACAATGCGTGTTCATGACAACCCCAGGTATCAATCCATCAATTTCATCACAAAAACAATCAAATATCGAAACTCACTTAACTAGCATTTGTTCGTAGGATTTATACCTCGACAAACCATTTGAGTGCAATTTCATAACCTAATTAACCATTTCAGATTTTTCTCCAAACTCTAACTTTCAATTTTACTGTTCTTGATCATTAAGACAATGTAAATAAAGTAATTTAACAGTACTCCCTTCTAGAAAAGTGTTCCTCTATGCCTTATCTTTCTAATGATATGAAAATCATTTAATTTGGTTCAGTTGTGTGAAAGTTATACTCGAAATATTCCCGGACTACTTTTATTCTAAGACAATACCCTGTACTCAACTTCCATCCAAAAATTGAGACTCTTAGAGTCTGATTAAGAATTTTATTTCTTTACATAATTTATAGCCCTATGTTTCTAGTTTACCAAAAATCAGAAATAATCTCATTTGGAGCTCTACATATCAATATATTATCAAAAACACTGAAGTATGTTCAGGAGAATAACATAAGTTCATACTATTTAGGAATACACTCACTGTACCTGTTCCACTTTTTCACTCAATTTTTCTCAATTTGATTTAAAGGGCTATGATTTTTTGTATAGATTTACGGAAATGTCGTACAAATCCAATGATTCAAAAATCAAGTCATTTGGATGTCTAGAGAAGGAGTTATGGTCAAAAGAATCCAATCTGTTTTTGTCCTCAATCATACCGAACCTGTTTCGGGGAAACAGCTATAACTTTCTCTAGAAATTTCCGATTAAGACTTTCTTTATATGGTTCGAAAGAATACTTCAATAGATACAACTTTCATGAAGACCTCAAAGTATAATTCTATCTTCTTCATCTTACTTTTGCTTCGTCTTACTTTCGCTTCGTCTTACTTTTGCTTCGTCTTACTTTACTTCGTCTTACTTTTACTTTGTCTTACTTTTGCTTTGTCTTACTTTGCTTCGTCTTACTTTCTCTTGGTATTACTTTTGCTTCATCTTAATTTTGCTTCGTCTTACTTTTGCTTCATCTTACTTTCGCTTCGTCTTACTTTCTCTTTGTCTTACTTTGCTTCGTCTTACTTTGCTTCGTCTTACTTTTGCTTCGTCTTACTTTGCTTTGTCTTACTTTTGCTTCGTCTTACTTTGCTACGATGCTTCGTCTTACTTTCGCTTCGTCTTACTTTTGCTTCATCTTACTTTCCATCGTTTTAGTTCCAATCGTCTTAGTTTCCCATCTCCACATAAAAAGATCATAAATTTCGACTCAGATGTCCAAAAATTCCATACTATATACTGTTGGAAAGATAAAAGAAAGATATACAACTCTGAAGAAGGAAACTTTGCCAAAATCTATCTAGATTAATCTAGGTTTCTCTCGAATTCAGAATATGAATTTTACGTCCAACTCCCAATGTATTGCACCCAGTTCTCAACTTCATGAAATTTTGAGACTCTTAGAGACAGAATTGAAATTCAATGTATGCATACGAAATGTATCTATATATCTCTAGGTTAATCCAAATTAAGAATTATCTTGTTTGGATAACTAAAGAAAACGTTGTAGCTAAAAGACTGAAGCATATTTAGTAAACATTTTTCCAGATTTTCAAACTTTCAATATTTTACATCTAGCTCATTTTCTACCTAAATTATCTCTACAGCACATTATACGTCATTAATGATAAATCACCATGATACAACATGACATTTACAAAGATATTTCATCATTCATGGCACAAAAAAAAAATCAAGCCATCAATCCTACATTTCTCATCATTAAAGTTTCATTTTAGCAATACCCATAACATTTAAAGCATAACTTACTTGATGCCACTTCAAATTCTTCAAAAACAACACTAGCCCTTAACGCCCAAGCATTACTTGTTCATCAACTTGAAGGAGGTAAAGATAGGTTTTTCTTAGGGTAGAAGGCACAAATAATAAAGTGGGCTTGGTGTAGGAAGGAAAAACAAAGAAGTCTCTTAGAAGGGGTTAGATGGAAAACTCTGTGTGTGGGAAGAAAACTTAAAGAAGATGACCATCAAGAATGAACCT
>JANSVA010000007.1:1484570-1508242 GCA_025504915.1 Erythroxylum reticulatum
AGTGAGTACTTTCTAACTTCTCTTCTAACGCAGGGGCTTTTCTTTCATTTTTCAAGAAAGATGAGTTTTGACCCATTAATTATGATGATTGGTTAAGAGGAAGGAATGATTACCATTATCATTAATAGTTGTTAGTTTGTTAAAAATATTAAGAAATAAACATTTGTTATATTTTAATTAATTAATGAATTTGGAATTATGTGTCACTTTTTTAATAGAACTTCTCTATGTCTAGAACTGATTTTTCCCCCTAGAATTCTAAAAGGGTTATTTATATTGAAAGTTAGGTACATATGTATTAAAAATGACTAGCTAATAATTTCATTTTACCTTTATAAATAGGTCACTTAACGAGCTTTTAATACATCAGTGGTGTTCTACTTTTCTCTAATATTATGTTTAAAAAAGTGTATAAAAGATGATTAGTTTATTGATATCTACTTATTTTCCCCTTTTTTATTTACATACTTTTATTTATACGTATTTATTTATTTTTATTTATTTTATCCTTTATGTCTATTTTTATTTTTAGTTTTATTTTTACTTTCATTTTATTCTTTATCTTGTTCTATCTTTATTCTATTATTTGTTTTTATTACCTTTATATATTTTAATCTATAAGTGTTTATTTATTTTTACTTTTACTTATACTTATATTTATCATCATCATCATCATCATCATCATCATCATTATTATTATTATTATTATTATTATCTTTTATGCCTTTTTTATTTTTGCATTACTTTTATTTTTTAATATGTATATTTTATTACTCTTTACAATTTATTTTTATTTGTTTTCCTGTGGGTCTATTAGAAATAGTCTTTCTACCAGTTAAGAGTGAGGTTGCATGCTCCCCAGACTCTACATCTCAATGGGACTTCTATTAGGATGTTGTTGTTATTGTTTTCCCTATTTTGTTAATTATTTCTTAGTAATGTTACTAGTGTAGTAGCACACTACCATGTAGTGAAGACAATTGCCATTTATGAATTGTGTGAAGTTAATGATTGTCTCTTTATTAGTTATAAATATTTTAGAGTACTAGAGTAGTAGCATTACGTTTGTAGGGTACTGTATACTTCTCTTTTTACTTCCATTATTCTATGTGCTTTTATGTATGCTTATATTTAAGTGCCAATGAGATAACCTTGTAAGTGCTAAGGGTTATTTTAATTTTTTTAGCCTTTTATTTTAAAGATGTTTAATTTTGAGTTTCATTGTGATGAAGTTTTAAGGAAAGATAGACAAAGAGAGTATATTGGTTTCAAGATCAAGATGAAAAAAAAAATAACTATTAAGATAATTAACACGTTACTATTAAAGAGTATTGCAAAGGATACATGCATATGGTCAATTCCATTTATTACAAGTATGGCCATGAGTCTTTCAATCAAAGAAGGTAACTTGTGCTATAAAATGACAAGGACATGTTGGAGATGTTTAACACAATGAAGGAAAATAATTACTCACTTGTTCATCTATATTATGATCGTAGTTATGAAGAACTATGCATTGATGGGGAAGAAGTATACTCTAATGATAAGATTCAAAAAGTTTATGTTGAAGAAGTGAATGATGAACCGAATTTTGATTTTTTTTCCTGTCCAAATGAGTGATTCTTTGGTGATGACATTTCATGTAGGCTCTTGATTGGTGATGAAGAATAATTGCATGATAGAGTTGAGAAGAGAAAATTGGCTAGTGGTTATCATTTTTGACAATATTATTAATGAGATTTGGAGTAGAATGAGGTTTAGTGCTCATGACACTAGATGTGTTGTATTAAAAACTACTTCTCATTAGGTGGAAAGTGATTATGAGAAAAATAATGAAGAAATATCAATTCCAATTACAAGTAATGATGAATTGTTTTAAAATAGTTATTGGATAAATATAGATTATGATTTACTTTTATTATGATTTCTCTATCTTTGTCTTCTATTTTTGTTCTTATGAGCATGTTTAGTGCTAAATAATTTTTTATGTATTTAGATAGTTAAAACTTTATGGTTATTTTTGTATGAAATGATTTACTTTAATTTATAAAATGAGATATATTACTGCGAGCCATCTTTATTAGTCTCAATACAAATTTATTCTTGTTGGAATTTAAATATGATTTTAATTCACTTGTATACGACTCAAGAGGGCTTACTTATGAATGGATTATAGCCTAGGTAGACTAAGTTGAATACATTGCTCAAGAAAGATTTGCATATTCATTTTAGCGTTGGGGTGAACTCTTTTATGGGAGTTTGTAATGTCATATATCTAAATGGGTGTTAACATAGACAAAGGTACGAGTTAACCAACTACATAACAAATGACTATGAATCAAGAGAGTACAATTTCAATATCTAAGAGATCCTATCGATTCAAAAAATATATTTATTGCAAGTTAATTATCATGAAATTTATCATGAAATCAAAAGTAGTACTAGGGGAAGTATTCATCTAGAAATAGTTATTTGATTTTATTCTCTTCTTATTAATTCGCTTAACATTTATTTCCTAGGTTATTGTCAAAATCAATATTAGTTTTTGTTTTATTTTATGATATATTATTATCAAAATCTTTAAAAATAACTTTATATTTATTACCCTTAGACTATTTAATAGTTTTAATCTTTTCTATTCCTACAGCTTCCTTATGGGATGAACACTCTACTTACCAACAATAGGTATACTTGCCTGAGTTAATGAGGAATAGATCGAAAATATGAAAATTTTGGTGGTGTTAATAATATATAAACTATGGACACAATCACCAAGTTTTTGATGATGTTATCGAGGAAGCAGCCAATTTTATGAAACCTATTTAATATTTTTCCAGTCTTATATAGTTTTTCTTACTTTACTTTGTTTGATTTCTTTTTATTATTTTGTATTTTCTAAATTTTCTTTATACTTTGTCATTATTATTATTATTTATTTTTGTTTTTTTTGTTTTCAAGAGTAATTATGGTGTATGAAAAAAAGGCAAAAGTTTGTATTTCTTAAAGAAGACCCCAAACTTGACAAAATTTTTATTATGAATTAAAGAGAGTACATCAAGCCATTATAAAGATTCGCTAGAATTACCCCCTAAAAGGATGGAAGAAAAAAGGAGAACTATGATATAGTGTGCTATATAATCACTCATTGGAACATAATTAAGCTTTGTAAGCCAAAACTAGATGCTTAATATTTTAAGATTAAGCCTAACAGAATTCAAACAATTTAATATAATATACAATTTGATGGATTACTTTATGAGTATCCCATTTTACATATTGCTATACTTTTTGGAGATACGTGATACATTCAACATTAATGGAGAAACTAAAGATTCCATCAGGTGACAGTTATTTCCATTCATATTGAGGGATCAAACAAAATAGTGGTTGAACGTATTACTAGCTAGATTAATAAAAGGTTGGGGGTTTAGATTTGCAGAGAAGTTCATTATCAAATAATTTACACCATCTAAAAAAAACAAAACTAAAGAAAGATATCTCTTCTTTTTAGCAATTAGAAAATGTAGGTCTATGTGAGATATGGGATAGATAAAAAGATATGCATTTTAGGGCAAAACTTGAAATTATAGATGGTAAATACAACTATGTTATCTAATGAATTAAAGGACAAGTTACTACAAGTGCTACAAGAGCATAAAAGTTCTTTAGTTTGAAAATTATTCTATACAAAAGGGATTAACTTCTTATATTTCATTTATAAAATTTTGATGGAGGAAGGAAATAAAACTTATATTGCAACCATAAATAAGATTAAATCCAAACATAAGATATGCTATAAAAGCAAAGGTTGTAAGATACGTGATTTAGGTGTGATCTATCTTATTTTTGATAATTCATGGATAATCCATATGTAGGTAGTACCAAAGAAAAGAGAAATGATAGTTTCTTCGTATAAGAAGAACGATTTGGTCCTCATAAGATATGTTAATAGATGGATAGTATGTATCAAGTATAAGAAATTAAATGATGAGACATAAAAGGATCTTTTTTCTTTCCTTTCGTTAACCTAATGTTGAAGTAATCTTAGGGTATATGCACTACTGCTTCTTAAATGGGTATTGAAGGTAATTTCAAATCCCAGTTCCTTTAGAGGATCAAGAAAAATCCATATTTACCTACCAATATAAAACGTCCACTTATCATAGGATGCCATTGAGAAGATGCAATACACTAACAACATTTTAAATGTTCGTAATGAAAAGTTTAGAGGAAATAATTGAAGAGTTAATATAAGTATTTATAGATAATTTTAAGTATTGACTCTCATGATAGATGCAACCTGGTAAATGGTTAATGAACTATGTTTTTATGCCCATATTGAATGAGTTTTGCTTGTTATTGGAGAGTTTTACGATGTTTTGTGGCATTTATTTTATTTCAAATATGTTTAGTTATAAGTTATAAATTCGATTGGGGAGGACGTCAAGGAACTATATAACAAGATAGAATTCCTACAATTGAATCAATAAAGCAAGATGATTTTATAAGAAATATCTAGGGACAAAACTAACCCTAATAGTATGATGCATAATTTAGGATGAAGAAATTGCTAGACTTTCTTATAGAACAAGTAATCAACTCAAAGACTATACGAATAATTGTTTCCATAAGTATATTAAATGGAGAAGAAGCAAGACCTAAAAGAATTATTGAGGGATTTTATATTAAGAAAATCTTCCCGAATTCAAAACTATAAGGTCTCAATGATATCTAAATGGTATAATTAATGGAAGCTATCAATAAAGAGCATCAAAGAACACGATCTAATGAGATTATGCCTAAACCTAAGGAATATTCTCAAGTGGTCAACCCTAAAGAATGGAAAGAAAATAAGAAATAAAACAAAGAGTGAGATTGATAAAAGGGTGCCCAAACCAAGAAGTAAGCAAAAGGATGAGATAAAACTAGAAGAATGAATAAGGGAATGTCAATCAAGAATTCCTTACATAAAAAAATAAAATAAGAAAAGATGAACAAATAATTTAGTAAGTTCCTTAAAATTTTTTAGCAACTTCACATTGGCATTCCTTTTATTGAAGCACTTTTCTAGATTTCTTAATTTGCTAAGTTTCTTAAGGAGATTCTCATTAACAAAAAGAAGTTGGAGGAGTTATAAAATATTACATAAGAATGCTCAGTTATCCTTTAAAACAATTATCACAAAAGTTGAAAAATCTAGGGAGTTTTACCATCTCTTGTATCTTTGATAATTTATCTGTTAATAAGGTATTTACTGATTTAAGTGCTAGTATCAATTTGACACCTAATTTTATTTTTGATAAATTAAAATTACATGAACCTAAACTAATTAGGATTAGCTTGCAACTAGCCATATAATAATTAAGTATCCTAGAGGCATAATTAAAAATGCTTTTGTTTAGGTTGATAACTTTTTTCTCAGTTGATTTTGTTATCCTGGATATATAAGAAGATATTTAAGTACCTCTAATCCTAGGTAGAGCATTTTTTTTGGCAGAAAAATTTGTAATAAATGTCCATAAAGAGAAGATGATTCTTAGTGTTAGAAAGGAAACATTAATCTTCAAAGTTTCAAATGTATTAAACACTCTAACTTATGTGATGATTTTTAATACTCCTTTTATTTTTTAAACACTAAATTATTAAATTCCTTATAGATTCATACAATAAGACACTTCATAGTATGACATTATTGAAGGAGAGGAAATTGACTAAAAAAACGAGGATTTCCAAGATGAAGTGGTCCATTTAGAGGCAAATAAAGACCTTTGAATAAAGAAGGACCAAATATATGAAAGGGATATAACCCATAAAATATAAAATTATATATAGAAGAACCAACAAAATTGGAATTAACATACCTTTGGATGCATTTTACGGCAAAACTTGAAATTATAGGTGGTAAATAGAACTATGTTATCTAATGAACAAAAGGACAAGTTACTACATGTGCTACAAGAGCACAAAAGTTCTTTAGTTTGAAATTATTCAATACAAAAGGGATTAACCTCTTATATTTCATTTATAAAATTTTGATAGAGGAAGGAAATAAAACTTCTATTGTAACCATAAATAAGATTAAATCCAAATATAAGAAATGCTATAAAAGGAAAGGTTGTAAGATTACCTGATTTAGGTATGATCTATCTTATTTTTGATAGTTCATGGATAATCCATATATAGGTAGTACCAAACAAAAGAGAAATGATAGTTTCTCCATATAAGAAGAACGATTTGGTCCTAATAAGATATATTAATAGATGGATAGTATGTATCAAGTATAAGAAAATAAATAATGAAACACAAAAGGACCTTTTTTCTTTCATTTCATTAACCGAATGTTAAAGTAATCTTAAGGTATATGTATTATTGCTTCTTAGATAGGTATTAAACGTAATTTCAAATCCCAGTTCCTTTAGAGGATCAAGAAAAATCCTATTTACCTACCAATATAAAACATCCACTTATCATAGGATGCCATTGAGAATATGCAATACACTAACAACATTTTAAATGTTCAAAATGAAAAATTTAGAGGAAATAATTGAAGAGTTAATATAAGTATTTATAGATAATTTTAAGTATTGACTCTCATGATAGATGCATCATAATAAATGGTTAATGAACTATGTGTTTATGCCCGTATTGAATGAGTTTTGTTTGTTATTTGAGAGTTTTACGATGTTTTGTGGCATTTATTTTATTTCAAATGTGTTTTCAGGTCTTAATTGCCTTCATGGATAAAAAAGAGGAGAATTAGAGGGAAACTATGGAATAAAGCAGAAGAATTGGATCTATTTTGGAGGCACACACCTTTGTTAGTAACTTATTTGACTATGTAAAGGGATTGTGTGAGGGACTGTAAATGTGTAAAGCTTTAAAGAAGTCTTTTTTGTTTGTGTGTAGATACATGCCCTTATAAGTAACATACACCACTATATCCCTTGCCTGTGTAAGCTAATGAGAACATGTAAAGTCGTAATATTGAAGTGTTTTTGAGATACATGGTCACTTATATGACTGTGTGACTAACCATGCATAATCTAGAAGCCTCGTGATATAAAAGGCAATTATGAAGAGAGATGAGAAAAAAAAGCGATTAACATCAGAAGTTATAGTTAAAGTTATAGTTGAAGACATAATTTTGAACCTGGGATGAAGAAAATATGATGATTACTTTAAGAGATTCAATATAGAGCAACTTGTCATCAAGGATTCGAGAGGATTTCTTTAGAGAAAAGGGGGGATATACATATTTATAGATTCTTTTCTTTCTAATTATTCTTTCGAATGTTTAATGTTTGTTTCATTTTCTATGCTTAGGAGCTAAGTTTGATTAGTTCCCAGGCAGGATGAACACTAAGGTGGGTTGGATGATTTAATTGATCCTTTATTTAATGTAATTTATTTGATTCATTTATTGAGATCTGATTGCGGTTTTCCAATGTATCTATGTTTTGATTAATTATCCTCGATAATTCGTAAGTGCAAGGGTCATTCTCATAGTACTTAAGGTGTTGATCCCACAAGGAGGGATGATCTAGTCCTAAAATCTAAGGCCAAAGCAAATCGTTGAAATTCAAATGTCATGAAACTAAAATAAGAATGCAATTCAATAAAGCAATTTAATTCCAGAATCAATCACGAAAATATTAACAAATGAGCAATTGCAATGCATACTTAAGAATCAACCTAAGGAACTACCAATTGAGAAAAAAGGGGTTTTACCTATCTTTAATGCTAACCTAATCAATTATGAATTACTGGATTATTGGTTCTAAATGATCTTAGGGTTGATTGCTCTCTCTCGATTTATAACCATTAACCCTAATTTATAAACCCTAATTAAATTATGGAAGTTACAATTTCTCAATTAACAACCTATCCAAAACCCTATTTAGATCTGAAGTTGTCGACTAAGCTATCTGAAATCATTGCAAGATCTCTTTTTGTACAATTTACTGGTTTGATTTAATTCTCGTTCTATTAATCGCCTAACTCTCGTTAGCTTAATTTAAATAATTTCACTCAATTCACCCTCTTAGTTTATCACTAAATTATGCAATTGTAGAAATTAAATTGCAATAAATCTAATAAAACATAAACAATCAAATTTCATTAAATCAAAATTAAAACCCCAAAGGTGAGTTTAGAACATCATCAGCATCCACAAATCCTATCATCAATTATGATTCCAATTTTATACAATAATAAAATTGAAAATAACAGGAAATTCTAAATTGAACTTATGACGTGAGGCAGCAATGCTGGGAAACTCCTGATCTGGGAAGTATATCGAGTCAGCTTCTTCTTCACTTCTCTCTTCCTTCTTCTCTTCCTCAATCTCTCAATAATTCTTTCTAGGGTTTCTGTCCAACGTAGCTAATGAAAAAGCTCTTTCTTTATGTCCTTCTTGTTTTATTTATGTTCTTTTGTGTTTAAGGTTGAACTAGGATTTTTTGGGGTTCGAAAGGTCCAAAAATTCCTCAAAACGTGAAGTTTGGAAGTGGCTGCGCATCTACCCGATGCAAGCCACGATCGTGGCCTATTTCTAAGCCTTTTGTTACGATCGTGACATTTAGGCTATAATTGTAGGCCAACTCTGGTGCTTCTGTCATAATCGTGGCCTATTGGGCCATTGTTTCAGCCCGAATGTCTCTAAAACTTCTCCGTTCTTCGATGTTGACCCTGAAATACTAACAAACATATCAAGGTACCTCAAAAACATAATATTTAAGCCCAAAGACTTGTACTGACCCATAAAATACAAATAATTAACAAACTAACACAATTCCTACCTAAACACATACTAAATGATTGAACTAATAGCTAAATACATATCAAAGTAGGCCTTAAAACATGATGCAATTTACACTCATCAGCATCCCCACTTTTAAACATTTGCTTGTTCTCAAGCAAACAAAAACAATTAAACAAATCAAGAAAAAACAAAATAAACGTATGTAATAATGAGACAATGGCTTCAACTTAAGAAAACAAATTTAACTATAAACACAATCCTTAAAGTTGTTCTAACTTATTAACAAGCGAAATCTACGTCTAAGCGCCTTGGACTAAATATACAAACTGTTTTTTTTTAATGTTAAGTCTATTTAACTCTATGACTTGCACACACACATTGATAATCATTCAGTCAAAACAAAAATGTAGCTATTCCTCAGTAGGTTTTTATAAAAAAATCAAGCAACTAGTAAGTTTGGTAGGTTTTTATTCGAAAACATTCTTTTTTGTTGATTTTTTCGTAAGGACATATCTCTAGTCCTTTTACGCGGAGGCAAACATTTATGATGAATGTCGATCAAGTTGCTTAACTAAGTTATGTTGTTATTAAGCTACTTCCGTGGAATGTCATTATAGTCTTTTTACGCAAAGGCACATATTTGTGATGCGTGTCGATCCAGTTACTTAGCTACATCACATTCTCAACTGGCTACTAGCTCTATTCATAACCCAAAGGCTAGTGGAATAGTTATTTTAGTTAAAATTTATACAACTTTTTCTTTTCTTGTTTCTTTTTTTAATACAAAATTTTGCCTACTTTGTTGCTTTAGCCAATCATTCTCATGAAAATGTACTAATAATGCCACTTATTTGATTGACCCAAAATTATAAATGAGCATGACAAATTCTTAGGGTGAATGGACTAACATCGTAATCTAATTAACCAACATATTTAGCCCTAAGTAATTAGGTTACTAATTTCACAAGCTAATAAATCTTGGTAACCTAAAGGGTTATGTTTAAGGCTACATCTATCCCCTTAAGTCCTAGCCATTGATGCATTCACACAATTCACACCATGTAACCTAAACAAACTATCATACAATATGCAAAATTCACACTCAAGGTAAAAATACACAACCCTCCCCACATTTAAATAGCATATTGTCCTTAATGTGAGAAGGGTAAATAAACAAAACAAGGGAAATAAAACACAATATAGAAAATATAAAAAAGAAAATACTAACAAAAATGAAAAGAAAAGGGTTAGAACACGAAACCATTAAGGTGATTGAGGTAGTGACGATGTCAGAGATGGAGACCAAATGTGTTTAATGTCGAGATGGCTTTCCTATCATATAATTGATTCAAAGAGAGAGAGAGTAAGAGTGTTCGTAATCCCAGATCATTTCAAATCATTGAAATTTTATTTTTACAAATTTAATCAAATCTAACTATGCAACAATTTAATCTTAACTACCAAACATGTTAATTTATGGTTATTAGCTTGACCTTGTATCATTGGAAACTTAGCCGGGATCAATTATGAGTGACTTGCTTCCACTCTTCTTGTTTAACATCAGTTTTATAGCCTATAACTAAGCTATAAATTGAAAAATAATCAGAAGGACAATATTGATAAAGTTGAGAAAACCAGTTAATTTCAGTAATGTTCTTTTCATTAACAAACTATCAATAAAATGGGGATAACGAAACTCCCTGAATCTTTCATCAAATCCAATAGTTTTCCCTGTACGAAAGTGAGCTGCACTCTTTCTTCCTTAATTACCTTCGTTTCCTCTACTTCTTCTGCTTTATAACTAAAGACTTTTATAGCTTCTTTAAACTTGATGTTTGTTGTCATCTATTCTTCATCCTTTTGTTCTTTAAAAGATTCAAACACATCAATTATCTTGAATGAGTTATTATCCCTTACGTTCTGTAATACATCATTTATGTTGAATGTCACTTGGTCATCATTAATCGGAACGATAAGGTTCTTTTCATGGACATCTACCCAAGATTCTTCGATATTCAAATATGGTATATCAAGAACTGGTGAATAAAAGGGAGGGTTGGCATTCTTTTCTTTATCCTTTTTCTTCGTCTCTTGGTCTTAAATAAGGTGGGGCTCAACTTGGTGTTCCCTTAGTTCTTTTAGCTCTCCCCCGGTGGGGCTCAACTTGGTTTTCTCTCAGTTCTTTTAGCTCTTCCCCATTCTTAATGTGATAGCCTCATATTGCTCTTGTTGATGTAATTTCATTTTTCTCAGAGTCTTCCACACTTTTGTTACAAAATTCATAGGAAAGTTGTCTTACTTGAATCTCCAGATTGTGAATAGAAGTGGTATGATTTTTCATTACTTGATCAAATTGCTCTTCCAGTATCTTCTAGTTATCTTCCATATCTGTGAGCTTATCCATGATTTTGTCTAATTTGGAATGCCATAAATTGGGCTCATCTTGCTGAAATTTAGATAGGTATTGATGTACCATATGAGTACTTACATGACTAGATCAAAAGAAATTTGGGTGGTTTTGCCATCCCGTAGTGTACATGTTTCAATAAGGATCCTAAAATCTAAGGCCAAAACAAATTGCAGAAATTCAAATATTATTAAACTAAAACAAGAATGCAATTCAATTCCATAATCAATCATGAAAATATTAACAAATTAGCAATTGCAACGCACACTCAAGAATCAACCTAAGGAACTACCAATTGAGAGAAAGGGGGGTTTACTTATCTTTAACGCTAACCTAACCAATTATGAATTACTGGATTATTAGTTCTAGATGATTCTAGGGTTGATTACTCTCTCTCGAGTTATAACCATTAACCCTAATTTATAAACTCTAATTAAATTAAGGAAGTTGCAATTTCTTAATTAACAACCTATCCAAAAACTTAATTAGATCTGAAATTGTCTAATAAACTATCAGAAAATATTGCAAGATCTTACTTCGCATAATTTACCAATTTAATTTAATTCTCATTCTATTAAATCGCTTAACTCTCGTTAGCCTAATTTAATTAATTTTCACTCGATTCACCCTCTTAGTTTATTACCTAATTATGCAATTGTAGAAAATAAATCACAATAATCTAATAAAACAAAAACAATCAAATTTCATTAAATCAAAAGGAAAACCTCAAAGGTGAGTTTAAAACATCTTCAACATATATAAATATCATCAACTATCATTCTAATTCTATACAATAATAAAATTGAAAAAATAGGAAATACAAAATTTAACAGATGACAGGAGGCAGCAACACCGGGAAACTCCTGATGTAGGAAGTACACCGAGTCGACTTCTTCTCCACTTTTATCTTCCTTATTCTCTACCTCAATCTCTCAACAATTCTCTCTAGGGTTTCTCTTCAAAGTGGCTGAAGCAAAAGCTCCTTCTTTTTGTTCTTGTTCTATTTATGTTTTTTTTGTGTGTTTAGGGTTGAACTAGGATTTTTTCGGGGTTTGAAAGGTCTTAAAATCTCTCGAAATATGAAGATTAGGAGTGGCTGCACATCTGCCCGATGTAGGCCACTACCGTGGCCCTTTAAACCATGATCATGGGCCAATTCTGGTGCTTCTGTTATGATCGTGGCCTATTGTTCCATGATCATGGGTCGTTGTTTTGGCCCGAATGTCTCCGAAACTTCTCCGTTCTTCGATGTTGACCCTAAAACACTAACAAACACATTAAGGTACCTTAAAAACATAATATTTAAGCTCAAAGAATTGTACTAACAAATAAAATACTTAAAACATAACTAATTAACAAACTAACAGAATTTTAACCTAAACACGTACTAAATGATTGAATTAATAACTAAACACATATCAAAATATGCCCTGAAACATGATGTAATTTACATTTATCAAGATCTAATCATGTGTTTCTATTATTGAATTAATATGTCCATGATATTAGTTCAGTGTTTGATTTCATATGATTAAGATTAATAAGTCCTCTTGTATGAATAGATCTACCATAACTAGTAGGAGCTGCATGTAAACTAGAGTTAAGTCAACATAAATTCTCTAGATTAGGGTCAAACATAATAGAAAAATTCACAAAATTGAGTAATGCAATCTTATAGGTTTTGACCAGAAAAAGGTTTTAGTTAATCAACTAGTGATTAGTTATTAATAGTCTTAAGAAAGATATTAACATAAGATAGTAATTTCCATGGTCTAATATTTGAATTGCATAATAAAGGGTTAATACTTAAGAGATCTTAGGGGGATTCATTACCTAGGTACTAACTATTTTATATTGGACTAATCTTTGTATTATATTTGTCTTGATTCATTATTATGTTAAATTCTAGTTTAGCTTAGTTTTAAACTAAATTGTCATATTATTCAATGGTTATATAATAGACTCATACGAGATATTTAAGGAGATGATAAGGAAGTGCCCACATTATGGTTTATCATTGTGGATGCAAATACAAACCTTCTATAATAGGCTAAATCAAATGATGAGGCAGATAATAGATTTAGCAACTTGGGGTACTCTAAACAACAAACTGATCAAATGATGAGGCAAATAATAGATTTAACGATTTGGGGTACTCCAACAACAAAATGTCAAAATCAGCTTGGGGCCTCATTAAAGACATGATGATGAATAATTCTCATAAAAAGCCAATAGTAGTATATGATGTAGATGTAATTACAGCACTGATGAACCATGTTGAAGCACTAAGTTGGAAGATCAATGGATTAACTATGAGTACTCATTTATTCCAAACAATGCAATGTGAAGTGTGAGGGTTGGGACAGCTTTGTCAAGATTGCATAACACTATAACTTGAGCATATGGATTATATGGAGAATGCTCTTAGACCTTAGAATAATTTAGAAATATAAATAATTTGGAATGGAGGCATCACCTAAATTTCTCTTAGAGAAATTAAGGGTAGTTAAGGAACAACCCTCCACTTAGATTCTAGTAACATCCACTTTAAGAAAAAAAAATGTCAAGCTTAAAGGACATTATGCCAAAAATTCTTCAACATTCAAAGGCAAGATTTAAATCCATAGAGATGTGTCATTGAGCAATCATGAGGCTTCTATACATAACTTGAAAACTTAGATAGACTAATTTACCAAGTTATTTTTTAAAGACCACAAGAGAGTTTGCCTAGCACTAAAGACAAATCCTAAATAACATATCACCCTTAGAAGTGAAAAAGAGTTGCATAGGGAAAACAAGACCTAAAAGAAGAAAGAAAGTAACACTAGGAGTCAAGAGGAAGTTGAAGGTGAAGCACCATTAAAAGTCATGAAATTTTGGCCTACCATCCCTTATCCTGCCGAAGTGAAGAAAGATCGAAAGGATGAGTATTTTGGTAAGTTCCTTAGACTCTTTAAACAACTCTAAATTAACTTACCCCTTATTGAAGCTCTTACAACCAAAGTATTCAAAATTTTTAAAAAAGTTACTAGCGAACAAAAGAAAGTTGGAGGAGTTAGTCACTATGACATTGAGTGGAAGGTACTCAATGATTCTTCAAAGCAAGCTACCAAAGAAGTTTAAAGATCTAAGGAGTTTTACTATCCAGTGTCAAATCGATAGCTTAAAAAAAACTTTAGTCGACATAGAGGTTGGTATTAATATGATGACTTATTCTTTGTTTAAGAAATTTTGATTAGGTGAACTAAAACCTTCTAAGATAAGTTTAAAATTAGTAAAAAGATTTGAAAAAAATCTTAGAGCTATTATAAAGGATATACTTGTGAAGGTTGATAACTTCATATTCTTAGTTGATTTTGTTATTCTTGATATAGAGAAAGATATAAAGGTAGCACTCCTTGTAGGTCAACCATTTTTAGCCACTTATTAGTCTATTATTGATGATAGTGAGAGCAAGTTAATGTTTAGGTTTGGGGATGAATCATGATTTATGTCTTTCTATTTTTTTAATTAATATGTCCATGATATTAGTTCAATGTTTGACTTAATATGATTGAGAGATTGAGATATCCTCTTTTATCAATAAATCTACCATAGTTGGAAAGAGATGCAAGTAAACCTAGAGATAGGTTGGCATAAATCTTTTGAATTGGAGTTAAACCTAACAGAGAAATTCACGAATCAAGTATGCAATCTTAGGGGTTTTAACTAGAAAGAGGTTTCAGTTAACCAACCAAAGATTAGTTGTTAATAGTATTGAGAAAGGTACTAACATAAGATATGAATTTCCACAGTCTAATGATCAATAATTAAATTGCATGATAAAGTGTTAATGATTAGGAAATATTAAAGGGATTCGTTACCTAGGCACTGGCTATTTGATATTGGATTATCCTTTGTGTTATATTTGTTTTGATTAATTATTATGTTGAATTCTATTTTAGTTTAGTTTAAAATTAAATCATCCTCTTATTTGATAGTTAGATAATAGAAAAGATGCTATTATTAGTACTTATAGTCCTCTTGAGATCAACCTGTATTTACCAATGCTAGCTACAACTACATTATGCACTTATGATTTAAAATTATATCAATCAACTCAAAAATCTAAAAACCATTTTAAGGAAACTAATATAGTACTAAACTGCCAAAAATTTTATTTCATAGTATAAGAAGGTACAGTTGTGGGATATAAAATTATACATCAAGTAATTAAGGTGGATAAGGTAAAGGTTGAAGTAATTGAAAAGCTACCACCACCTATATTAGTGAAGGTAATCAAAATCTTTTTGGAGCATCCTAGATTCTATAGATGATTTGTAAAAGATTTTTGAAAAATAACTCTACCTTTGACCAATTTACTACATAAATATGTCATGTTTATTTTTTTAGCTTGTTTAGAGGAATTCATAACCTCGAAGTAAAAACTATTCAAAACCCCTATCATGGTAGCACTAGATTGGAATCTTTTAAGCTTTTGTGTTATGTAAGTGATTATGTTATAGAAGTACTTTGACAAAGGAAAAAAATCATTCTACCCGATATACTATACTAGAAAAAAATCTAAATAATGCTTAAGCAAACTAAAACACCATTGAGAAGCAACTGTTATCTATGGTATTCAAATTTGAATTTACATTTGATAAATTCAAATTGTACTTTGTACCTTTCATAGTCATTGTCTATACGAATCATTCATCTCTAAGGTACCTTCTTTGTAAACATGATGTTAAACCCAAACTAATTAGATGGATTTTGTTATTGGGGGAATTTGACTTAGAGATTATAGACAAATGTGAAGCGAAAAACCTAGTAACAAATCATCTATCATGTAAAAAAAATCCTAGTTTAGAGGAGTTGGATGAATGAGATATCGATGATAACTTCCCTTACTAACAAGTATACTTCACGTAGGTATTTGGTACTTTTCCTTAATCTATAAATTTTTATAACTATTTCATAACAAGGATTCTTCCTAACAAATCTTTCATATCAATGAAAAGATGAAATTATTTTCTGATTTGGAATATAATACATATGGGAAGATACAATATTTAGAAATTTTCATATCAAGTTATAAACAGATATGTTCCAAAGGAAGATAAGGAGTTTATAATGAGATATTGTCACTCAAATGAGGTAAAAGGTCAACTTAGGGCTAATTGAATAGAAATAAATTTTTTGCAAGCATATCTTTATTGGAAAAGTATATCTAAATATGCATAATTATATATGAAATATTGTATTGAATGCTAAAGAGTTGGTAATATATCTTAGAAATAAGAAATTACTCTTACTAACCTTTTCCCTTATGCATAATTTAATATATAAGGGATTGATTTCATGGGCCCATCCCTATTAAGGATAACGAGTAGGGGGCAATTGGATACAACATCTGATGAAAAATAATTTTAAATGTTGATAATGGAGAAAAGGCCTTCCACAAGGTATCCAAAATTTGAATACTTATTATTTACTACTGAGGGGGAGCTTAAGAATTTTCAAGAGGTTACAGCTTGTGAAGACAAAGATCTTTGGCTCACAGTTGTAGAGGAAGAGATGGATTTTTTGAAGAAAAATAATACATATGAGCTTTTAAAGCTTCTAACAAAAAAAAGGCATTAAAAAATAAGTGGTTGTTTAAGGTAAAGAGAGATGGTAACAAGCTAATAAAGCATAAGGTAAGATGTTAGTGAAAGGATCCAATCAAAAGAAAGGTATAGACTTTTGTGAAATCTTTTCATCAATAGTCAAAATGACCTCAATCCGAACACTTTTGGCTCTAACTTCTTGTTTGGATTTTAAACTTGAAGAATTGGATGTTAAAACACCCTTCTTGTATGGGGATTTAGAACAAGGGATATACATGGACCAGTAAGAAGGTTACAAAGATAAAAGCAAGGAAATTTTGGTCTATAAGTTGAAGAAAAGTCGATATGGCTTAAAACAAGCTCCAAGACAGTGGTATCGTAAGTTCGATTCCTTTATGATGGAAGTTCTCACGTGAGAACTTCATCATTCTTCTTCTTTATTTTAATGATATGCTAATTGTGGGTCAAGACATTGGTAAAATCCAAAAGTTGAAGGAAGATTTATCTAAATCTTTTGATATGAAAAATTTGGGACTTACAAAGCAGATTTTATGTATGGAGATAACTCTAGATAAGAAGGATAGGAGATTGTGGTTATCTCAGGAGAGATATATTGAACGAGTGTTAGAAAAGTTTAATATGAAACATGCTATGCCAGTTAGCACGTCACTAGCATCTCACTTCAAATTGCGTAAGCTTGCATGTCCCGCAACAGAAAAAATTATTGCATAAGTTCCTCCTATTCAGTTCATTCATTTTTCAAGATTAAATACTAAAGCTTGTTTCTGATGAATATTCAAATTAAATGACACCTATACTATAACTCATAACTTACTATTTCCAAGTGTTCCATATTATCTCTATTTAACTAACTGGGAATATTTCTCATAACGGTGCATAATCATGCATCCAAATAGGTTAAGTTGTCTTTCTTTCGACCCTTTTTTCCTACCAATTCTATTTTATTATGTTTGTGCATCTAACACTTCAAGTCGATATGAAATAAGGTAGATAGAGAATATGCCAAGTATTTCACTAAACTGTAAATCTACACTGTTTTGAATTTTTTGGTTAAGGCATTAATTAATGAACAAAGAATTGAAATAAAAGGATATGTCAAGCAAATCATTCAAGAATCACTCCAAAATAAAGGGACTTGGGTGTGGAAATTAGTTGACTTGATTTGTCAAATTAATATCATCAATAAGGAACTTCATTTCAAACTATTTTATAAAATTTGTAAAATTAAAATGTTTAAAAATTATTTTAAATTTTAAATTAATATTATAAAATTAGGAAAATTTATATTTTATATTTTATAACTTTCCCTTTTTATTTATGACGTGGAATGTGTTGTGGATGATTTTCAAGAGTGGGTTGCACGCCAGAAGTCCAAACGAAAGAGTTTATAGATTTGATGGGCTTCAAAAAGTCAACCGTTTTTCTTAGTCAAATTCTATTGTTTTAGTTATTTGCATTTTAGGGTTTGGGACCTATTTAAACTCTTTTCTGCATTATTTTTTGGGAGGGCATTTTGAATAAACTTCATATTTAGGGATTCTCTCAATTGAATTGGATTGAAACTTGTGTGTTTACGCTTTATTCGCTGCGTCAGTTGGTATCAGAGTTGGTTGATTCTGATGGTAGGAAGAGGGAGCAGTGGTTCTGGCGATGGTGATAATAAAACTAAGGCGATAGGGGATGCCGATCTTAGGTTTCAAGCATTGGAGAATCGTATTAATGATATTAATGAGCACATTGACCAACATTTTTGGGAACTTACTGATCAGATTGCAATCCTAGCAATCGCGGGTAATAGGAATAGGAATAGGAATGATGGTAGGAATTATGCGAAAGAACGACCTATCAACGAGCCTGTTCTTGAAGAATATTCAGATTCAGATGATGATATGGTAGGCCAAGGACAGCGTGGATGTGGGAACCTTGATCGTAACAACCTTGACTACAAATTGAAGGTGGATATCTCTTATTTCTATGGCAGTATGAATTTTGAAGATTTCTTAGATTGGCTTGTAGAGGTAGAAAGATTCTTTGACTACATGGACATCCCAGAGGAAAAGAAGGTTTAAGGTGGTTGCTTGCAGATTGAAAAGTGGGGCATCCTCTTGGTGGGAGAGAGTTCAAGAATGAAGAGTTCGTGTTGTAAAAAGAAAAATCACTAGCTGGGAGAAGATGAAGAGGTTGCTAAGGGCAGAATACCTTCCTCTTGACTATAAGCACCTCCTGTTCCAATAGTACCAGAGGTGTCGTCCAGGCAACAGGACTATGAATTAGTACACTGTAGAGTTTATGAGGTTGGCGGAATGTAACAACCTAAAGGAGACTGAGGATCAACCAGTTGCAAGGTTTTTAGGTGGATTGAAGCCAGCGATTGAAGAAAAGATTGGTGTACATGTTTTAAAATCCTTGACTGAAGCCAAAAATATAGCTTTGAGTGATGAGATGATGCTACAAGAGAAGAGTAGATATGGGGATTCCTCTTGTAGAAGCTATAACGAGTACTCCAGAACCTCTTTTGAAAAGAATAAAAGTGTGCAGAAGGATGATGCATAAAAGGAGCAGAAGACCACAGGTAAGCAGAAGGATGATGGGTAGAAAGAACAGCCACGAGGCAATAATCCATATGCTAAACCAATCCCAGGTAAATGCTTCAAGTGTAATCAGCAAGGGCATAGATCCAGTGACTGTCATCGCAGAAAAACCATTCATATGGTTAATCGAGAGGAGGATGAAGTAATCTGCGAATCCAATGGTGAAGATGATGAGTATGAAACAAAGGATGATGATCTTGCAAGAAATTATGTTGTGAGAAGATTGATGCTGACCTTTAAGCCGGAAGAACACTCACAGCGGCATAAGTTGTTTCGAAGTAGGTGCACTATTAGTGGTAGGTTGTTTAATATTATCATTGATAGTGGCAGCTGTGAAAATATAGTAGGCAGGGGTGCTGTTGAGAATTTAAGACTACGAGTTGAGAAGCACCCACATCCATACAAAATTGGATGGATTCAGCCTAATGAGGAAATTGAAGTGGCAGAGCGTTGTAAGATTCCTTTCTCTATCGGCAAATATTCTGATGAAGTATACTGTGATATTGTTGATATGGATGCTTGTCACATGCTTCTTAGTAGACCTTGGTACTTTGACGTTAAAGCCCAACATGCTGGCAGAGATAACATCTACAAGGTGGAGAAAGGCAGGGTTAAATTTACCTTGCTGCCAACGAAAGAGAGTGGTCGTGTCAAAGCTTCTAAAGTAGAGGGACGAACCCTTTTTATAGTTTCCACCACTGTGAAGGAGTTTCAAGCTGAGTTGAGGGATAAAAAAGAAGTGCATGCTGTAGTTGTCAAACATGTTCTATTGGATAATGAAGAAGAGAAGAATGCAGTACAAATTCCTGAAGCTGTGAAGCCGTTGCTAACAAAATTTGGTGATTTGATGCCAGAGGAATTACCACCTAGGTTGCCACCTTTATGGGATATTCAACATCAAATTCATCTGATTCTTAGTGCTAGCCTGCCTAATCTGTCTCATTACATAATGAGCCCTAAGGAGAGCGAAATTCTAAAGGAGAAGGTAAATGATTTGCTACATAAAGGGTACATCCAGGAAAGCCTAAGTCCATATGCAGTGCCTGTTTTATTAACTCCAAAGAAAGATGGCAATTGGAGGATGTATGTAGATAGCAGGGCAATTAATAAGATTACAGTCGGGTATAAGTTCCCTATCCCGAGGCTGGATGATATGCTGGACAAACTTCATGGGGCTAAAGTGTTTTTTAAGCTCGATTTGCAGAATGGCTTTCACCAGATTCGAATTAGGCTAGGTGATGAGTGGAAGACAACATTTAAAATGAAGGAAGGGCTGTTTGAGTGGCTTGTTATGCCATTCGGATTGTCAAATGCACTACGCACTTTCATGCGGCTTATGAAACAAGTACACAAGAAATTTATTGGCAGATTTGTTGTTGTCTATTTTGATCTATAGTGGTTCAGAAAATGAGCACTTATAGCATTTGCATGAAGTGTTAGGAGCTTTGAGAGAAAATAAGCTCTATGAGAATATGAGAAGTGCATCTTCATGACAAGCCACCTTTTGTTCTTAGGTTTTGTGGTTGGCGCTGATGGGATTAAAGTTAATGAAGAGAAGGTTCAGGCAATTAAAGAATGGCCTACACCGAAAACTGTCAGAGAAGTCAGAAGTTTCCATGGTCTGGCTACATTTTATAGACGTTTCATTCGAAATTTCAGTACAATTGCAGCACCGATCACGGAGTGTTTGAAAAAAGGGAATTTTCAATAGGCTGCAGAAGTAGATTCTAGTTTTACTGAATTGAAGGAAACAATGTGTACTGCTCCAGTTTTAGCATTATAGGATTTCGACAAGTTATTTGAGGTGGATTGTGATGCCTGTGGATTCGGAATTAGGGCTGTGTTGTCACAAGAGAAGAGGCCGATAGCCTTTTTTAGTGAGAAGCTTAGTGATGCAAGACAAAAGTGGTCCACTTACAAAAAGAATTCTATTCAATTGTGCAAGCTTTGAGGCATTGGGAGCACTATCTAGTCGATAAAGAATTTGTTTTATATTCTGACCATGAAGCTTTGAAGTATTTGAGCAGTCAGAAAATAATTAGTAGTGATATGCATACTAGGTGGACCCAATTTTTACAGAAATTCCCTTTTAAACTTATGCATAAATCGGGAGTGCATAATAAAGTTGCAGATGCTTTAAGCAGGCATACAAATTTGTTGATGACTCTGAAAACTAAAGTTATGGGTTTTGATGAGTTGAAGGGCTTATATGAAACTGATGATGATTTCGGAGCTGTTTGGGAAACGTGTTTAAAGAACCAACCTGAAGAGGATTTTCATGTTATAGATGGCTTTCTTTTCAAGGGAGATCAACTTTGTATTCCTAATTCTTCCTTGAGGGAGAAGGTAATTCGTCACTTGCATGGTGGAGGTCTAGCTGGACACCTTGGCAGAGACAAAACCTTTGCTGCTATTCGAGAGAGGTTCTTTTGGCCAAGGATGCACAGGGATGTTTACAGCATGGTGAAGCACTGTTATGTGTGTCAGACTTCAAAGGGACAGTCACAGAATATAGGTTTGTACATGCCTTTACTTGTTCCTGATAGTGTTTGGGAGGATTTGTCCATGGATTTCGTGTTAGGCCTTCCTCGTACATAAAGAGGTTGGGATTTTGTGTTTGTAGTTGTGGATAGGTTCTCGAAGATGGCACATTTTATTCCCTGCAGAAAGACTTCAGATGCATCAAATATTGCCCGATTGTTCTTTAGGGAGGTGGTGCGTTTGTATAGGGCTCCTAAAACCATCACTTCGGACCGAGACAGTAAGTTCCTTGGGCACTTTTGGAGGACTTTATGGAAATTGTTTGATTCGACATTAAATTTTAGAAGTACAGCTCATCCATAAATAGATGGTCAAACAGAAGTGGTGAACAGAACTCTGGGTAATTTGATCAGGAGCATTAGTGGAGAGAGACCAAAGCAGTGGGATTTTGCATTTGCTCAAGTAGAGTTTGCATATAACAATGTAGTCCATAGTTTAACAAGAAGATCACCTTTTTCTATTGTTTATACTAAGGTTCCTAAGCATGATATTGATCTAAATGATCTACCTAATGTTACTGTTAAGAGTGCTACTGCAGAGAAGGTGGCGAATGATTGGCAGGCTGTTCATGCTGAGGTTAAGTAGAAGTTGGAGGAGTCTAATGCAAAGTACAAGAAGGCACTTGATCAGCATTGCAGGAAGCAGGTTTTTGCTGTTGGTGATGAGGTCATGGTATTTCTGCAGAGAGAAAGGTTTCCAGTGGGCGTTTATAGCAAACTACAGCCGAAGAAGTATGGTCTGTACCAGGTTCTGAAGATCAATGACAATGCTTATATGGTGGGACTTCCTAACAGTATAGGAATCTCCAAAACATTTAATGTGGCGGACATCTACAAGTACTACCCATCCTATGCGCCGTTATATCCTGATGATGCTGTTAACTCGAGGTCAAGTTTTTCTTAAGTGGAGGAGACTGACGTGGAACGTGTTGTGGATGATTTTGAAGAGTGAGTTGTGCGCCAGAGGTCCAAACGAAAGAGTTTGTAGATTTGATGGGCTTCAAAAAGTCAACCATTTTTCTTAGTCAAACTCTCTTGTTTTAGTTATTTGCGTTTTAGGGTTTGGGATCTATTTAAACTCTTTTCTGCATTATTTTGTGGGAGGTCGTTTTGAATAAACTTCATGTTTGGGGATTCTCTCAATTGAATTTCAAGTTTCGGATTGAAACTTGTATGTTTACGCTTTACTCATTGCGTCTATTTACAAAGGAAATGCACTTCAAAATATTGATTTAATTCAATGGAAGAACTCTGAATGTTGTCATTATTAGTTAGAAGCAACATCAAAATATTTGTTATCAAACGGAACAAAAAGGAAACTAAATTAACCTCAAAGCCGTCCAAGGATCAAGTATACTGTTGAAACCATTGATTGACTTGGAAAGCTGCGAAGTAAAAAACTCATTCTACAATAGTTAATATGTTTATTATGTCATTCAGAATACAAGTGTCCTCTCAAAGCCACAGATCGATCGTTATAACAAACTAGGTACTGCTGAATAGACAACTTATTCATGAAGTTCGTCCTAGTACCCACTATGAAGACAAAGGCGGAACACTTTGTTCATTTCTAAAATAATTAGTGGGATCAACCGCAGTTTTCACTTGCACCAACTTACGGAAGTTATTTTTGAAGTACTTAACACCCCAAATGCTTGCTGTCTCGTAGCTGTTATGACCTGGGAGGTTTGTTCCTAGATCCAGATCTCTATAATTGACATATGCTCTCCGAGGATTCTTTGAAGCAAAAGGAGTCATGTA
>JANSVA010000007.1:1558098-1570167 GCA_025504915.1 Erythroxylum reticulatum
ACCGGTATTTGACCGGTATTTTGAATACCGGCCGGTACCGACGAAATTGGCCGGTACCGACGAAATTGGCCGGTACCAACCGGTATTCAAAACCGGTACCATATATACCCGTACCGGCCGGGCCGGTACGGTACGAAATACAAAACAATGATCTCACCTACAATCGCCAAGTTTTCTGAGAGTCTACCAAACCAAATCTAATCTTTTTGGTCCCACTAGTATTAAGAATTATACTTCCCGACACAGAAGAAACAAATTTAAGGAAAAGTCTCATCTTTTCACTTATTTTGATTGGCTGTTGGTCATATATATAACTAGTTGCATGAAGATGACGACGATACATGGAAATTAGACATGCTTTTTCTATCCAAGAAGATTCGTTTTCTGTAGTCTTCTTTTACAAGTTTCAACCTAAGATTTAACTTATGTATGGCCAGTGAAATTACAAGTTGACCTCAATGAGAAGAGCCCATTCCTTGAAGTCTTGAACAATACGCTGAAAGAGTGTGTTCGCGCTAATCTCACAGGTCCACTTTGCACATTGCTCGACAGTACCGCTTACGATGATGCGATCAAATCGCCCGTTACACAGCGGCATTTTGATGTTTTTTATTCGAGTCATAATGTTGGATTCAAGTATTACCTCAAGGTTTTGTGCAGTAAGTAACGTAAGGAATTTATATGGGTATATAAAGAAAGGAAAGAATTATTCATAATTTATTACACAATATTCTATATAATATTCTAGTATTATTATTATGTTTTAGGCAACAAACAAAAACGTTATTATAAGTAGAATTATTATTGCCTTTGGTTTAAAGCAACATAATCCGTATAATTACAAGAAGTGACGCTGCAATAAGTATAACACAACAAAAAATTTTAATTAGGTAACAAAATAAAAATTGTAGCTTTAAGTTTTGACTAAGGTAATATATTAACTTCAAACTACAGCAACAATTTTAAATAGATATTGAAACACTTTTAAGTCTTTATAAGGTAACAGAATAAATTTTTTAGGCAACAATTTGTAATAATAAAAGTAACAATTTATTCTTTCGTTACCAATATTATTTAATGTAAAATCAAGCTCTTGTTATTACATAGGCAATATCTATATTGACATTAAAAGGAATACATAAAAATTAATGTGTGTCTTAATTACGTACCTACTATCAAAGATAAATTAATGATAAAAGATAACATTTATATATAATATATATTCTATAAGGACTTATAAAATTCAATCTTTTAGCATATTCAAAATACGAAAGCAAAAACTTACTAGCTAAAGTATTCGTCTACAATTCTACATGGAATATAAGTGATTAATCTAAATACTAAACAAAATCAATATATATGGGCGATCCAAAATCCGTCACCAAGTACCCCTTTGTTCACTCCTAATCATCACCATCCTAAAAAAAAGAAAGAAAGAAATAAGAAGTATATTAGAATTGTAAAACTACTATAGTCACAAATAGGTTGATATATCTAAAAATAAAATATTAACTACTTTATTGTCACGTCAATTTAATCAAGAAAAATAATATAGTACAAAAACTAACAACATAATGATTCAATTCTTTTTATGAACAAATTCAGAAAGCATGAATATAAGCAACTAATCTCAACAAAGAAGATAACAAGATTATGTACAAAAATACTAGATTAAGGAAAATTGTTACCTGATATTTTTCATGTTGATATGTATGGTTTAGAGGTATAGAAGATTCCTTTCTTGATTGATTAGGTGTAATCAATTTACAAAGTATGTCTATGTTAGTGGTGTTAGCTTGCCCAAGCTGTGATTGAATAAGGGAGAACATTTGTTTCACATTTCTTTTCTATCAGCTTTATCTTGTTCTAGTGACCTTTTCATTTCCAATCATTCAACTTTCTCTTGTTTTAATTCTCTCCTTTCAACTTCTACTTTTTGGTTCATCTATTCTTCTAACGCATTTTTTATGGACTACAAATACTCATTAGGAACTTTGTATAAGGCTTCACTCACCATATTTTTTTTCTTTCATGGTAGATGCTTTCACATCTCTTCCAAAAAGTTTATTATGGCAAGACCTTATCACCTCCAAATCAGGCATAATTTTATCAAGCTTTTCACCATCATTTTCCTTTTGCAATTCTTCAATGCAAGCCTATAAAATAAAATTGATTTTGATTTTGATTACAAGTTTTCACTACAAGAAAAGCAAGAATTAGCGATGGAAAATTACTGACGGAAAATATACCGTTGCAAATTACTAAAAAAAAATCCATTTCCTTAGGTAAAATTGATTGGAAAATTTTTGTTTAACGACGGTACTAATATCCATTGCTAAATATGGAGGGAAATCATCCCAAAAAATTTTGCGATGGACTTTACCGATGGTATAAGATTCCCGTAGGTAAAGATTTAGTGATAGTATAAGATATTCGTCGGTAAAAAGGGGAGAATTATTGGCGGAATAAAAATATTTTTAGTTTACCTACGGAAATTTCTATTGGTAAATTCCGTCTGTAAAATCTTTTTAAATTGAAAGTCACCCAACGTCTCCCCCCACCTGTGTCTTTTTCTTCCTTCTTCCTGCGTCTCCTCTTCAGCTTTCTTCTCTCCAGTTTCTCTATTGTGGACTCCTTTTTTGCTCGTCGACGTTGTTTTCTTTGGTCATTATCATCGTGTCCTTCAGTTGAGGTATTTTTGCAACTACTGTCATGTGTTTTTCATATATTGGATAAAAGTTAATTTGGGTATTTGATTACTTTCGTTTATTTGTATGTTTTATGATTGGAAAACAACTTTAAGGTATAAATGTTAGTGATTGAAGGGACAAGATATAATTTTAGTTGTCATGTAGGGATAAATTTCTGATGCATGTAAGGTATTTGATGAAATGTCTGTTCTTTGAAAAAATGGTTTCAGTTCTTTTTTAGTATAAATTTCATAATTTCAATTCTTTTACTTAAAATATGATATAACTTACATTGATATTTTTGTAATGCATTATGCTTAAGTTATAGTATAATATGATATGCTTAGATTATATTATAATATGATTATAGTATAAAATGAATAATTATTTATAAAATGGATGATTATAGTATAAAAGCTATATGAAATCATACTTCGAAAGAACTATGGGGTATCAGGGCCATGTGTTTATTTTCATGTTGTGACAAAAATTCTAGCCTGTCCTACCATCTTAATTTATTAATAGCCTGTTCTTTATTGATTAATCAAAACTGATATTTTCCAAGTGGTTGTTATTACACAATATTAGTTTGTTCTTAATTTTGCCCTCATCTTACATTTACAGGCCTGAATATGTTCTGTAGATTCAAGCTTGTAATGCTTCACTAAAGCAATATCACATTGATAACAGGTTAGGTAACTGTAATCTTTCTATCACATGTAGGTGCTTATGTTACTGATTCAAGAGGTCTTCTAGTAATTAAAAAGGAGGTAGCAGAGTTCATTGGAAGGCATGATGGATATCCCAGGTGATAATGCAATTTTGCTCCATGTTCTCTTTTCTATCTGTCTCTATTACTCCCATCCCAGTAAAACAAAATAATTGTTAAAGCTTTAGTAAGATAATTTGTTATTAGCCTTAGAGCCAAGTCTCAAAATGAAACATTTCGTGATTTATTTACAGTGATTCATAACTCATTTTTCTCACTGGTTGAACCAACAAAGGTATGATGCAGTTCTTAAATACAATTATCTGTGGTGCAGAGGATAGGGTAATATACTTATGTACAATAAATGAAAATTTGTAACTCATAAAATTCTTGTTTTCCTCATCTATAGAACATAGGTTTCCTTCAATCATGAATGGATAGGTTGCTTTTTCTGCTTCATCCTTTTCTTACCATTTATCTAATCCTGTTTCACCATTTTCTGATATTTCTCCTAAAAATAGTTTGCATATTGCAGATTCTGGTTCCAGTTCCTCAATATCCACTTTACTCTGCTACTATATCTCTATTTGGTGGCTCTCTTGTCCCTTATTTCCTGGAAGAGACGGCAAACTACGATCTTGATGTCAATGATCTCAGGCAATCAGATGTAGAAGCTCACTCCAAAGGAATTATTATGAGTACACTTTGACAATTGCTTGTTTATGCTTTCAATGTGTAGAGGCATAGGAGTATGTTCTAACCATCATGACAAACTTTGGAAAACAAGTGAATGGATCAATATGGAGGAGCTGATTTCTTCACTTGTACTATTGAGATTTCAGTTCTTAGTATCATTGACTGTTCATGAACATTTATCCTTTGAAATTTATTCATTACCAATCTTGGTGATCTTCCAAAGAAACTGAACACTTTGTAGATAAATTTAAAAAAGCAATTTTTAGTAAATTTACCAACGGAAAAAAGTTCATCGATAAAATATATCGGATTTATCGACTGAAATTCTTTTTTAGTAGGTAATTACCGATGGAATAACCAAATTCGTTGGTAATTTTTTGACAGAAAAATCTTCTCCATTGGTAAATTTACCGACTGAACAAAATTTTCGTCGGTAAATATCTCCAAAACCTTTTTCTTTCAATAAATTTTGTCACTAAATAAGCTTACCGATATAATATGTACAAATTCTGTTGGTAAACTCCCATTTTTTTAATAGTGTTTTACAGTTGTAGACTATTCAAGGCCTTAAGATATTAATCACAAGTCGTATCTACCAGTAAGATAAACCCAAAGATAAGAGCAACCATACATTAGTAATAAGTCCTAACTCTTTATCCGACTTAATTTATTTTTGCTGATTTAGTTTCCACCAGGATCTTAGCTAAAATCCTCATATATACGTTTATATCTCTTAAGCAAATAATTTTTTAAAACATAACTTAATTTACTAGTTTATCTTTACACTTGCACGACTACTTGCAATCGAATTTTTTGGAATAAACATTTGACATTAATGCTTTGCAAATAGTGTTAGTGCATGAGCTTCAGAGAAGTAAACAATGCACCTGTACGTGAACTACATTAACTAAGCACCAATGCAACACCTATACATTCATGAAACTAAGCACCAGGGCAGCTGACATGAATGACATGAACAAAGCACCAGTGCAACACCTATACGTGAACGGCGTGAAACCAACAACACTTGGCATGAATGAAGCACCAACAATACCTGACATGAACGAAGGGATCACCAAAAAAACCTAAACGTAGACACTACAAGCTTTTTTGAAAGCTCAAATACAGCTTTTTAAGAAGTTCAAATTTGGAGCTTTCTAAAAAAAACCCATCAATTTTGCTTTTTTGGCTAGACTTTACGTTTATAATATCCGACGTTTACATTTATCACAAACTATCTTCTACAGTTGTTTTGCAAACCTCACCAACTTCTTAAAGGCACAGCTAACCCATCTTCCCTCACTTCATTTTAGGTACTCGCTTTATTTTGCTTTTTTTTCATTTCTCGATTTGTTGGTTTCATTTGTGTTCAGATGTTAGTTGTTTAGTTAGTTAATTGCTTCCATTTCTCAATCTGTTAGTTTCATTTTTGTTCTTATGTGAACTATAGCGGCTTCCTCGAAGGTGTAGAAGATTTTGTGTTGCGTTGAGTTGGAGGGAGCAATATTTAGTGGGCTAAATACAAACCATAATTTTATTATAGTGCAAATTTTCGAGAGTACTCCTAGCAGTCACTCTTTCATATCTAATTCTCAGAAACTCTCTCTTCAAATGAACATACATATCCTATTTATAATAGCTATTGCCGACATAATAGATAGTTCTAGTAATTTTTATTTTAATGAAACAGCTAGCAATCAATTCCGTAGACAAGTTTAGTTCTTGTAGCTCATAAAAAATGTCCAGTTGGCTTGCATCTTGCCTAAGTCGTGAACAACTTGATCTTTGCATATGAGTTTCCAGCTGGATCCAATTTGATGAAGTGTCTAGGATACCACATAATCGATGTTGTAACTTAACACTCCCCCTCAACATCGTCTTATTGCTTCATCCTTGCCATGATTCCAAGTTTTATTCGAAATACTGTGAATTTACTTCCATTGAGCCCTTTGGTAAATATATCTGTGACTTGATCTCTTGTATTATTTTTCTCCAATTTGATTTCTTCCTAAAGTACCTTTTCTTGTACATAATGATAATGTACTTTCACATGCTTCATTCTTGCATGGAACACTAGATTTTTAGCTAAACATATTGTTGACTGATTATCACAATATAATAACACTGCATAATCTGTAAATTGATGGAGATCTTTCATCAATTGTATAAGTCAAGTACTCTCCTGAGTTGCTGCCCTGCTGCTCTATATTTTACTTTAGTGGTTGACAAGGAAACTGTTGGATGTCTTTTGCTACACCAAGAAACTGCTCCTGAAGCAAGATTAAATACATATCTTGTTGGTGATTGATGTGTGTCATGATTGCCAGCATAATTAGCATCACAATAGCCGATAACTCTGCATTCACTACCTTTCTTATATAGTATACCGTGATCGAGTGTGCCTTTCACGTACCTAAGAATTCTTCGAACTGCTTCCAAATGTTGCTTCTTTAGATTCTGCATGAATCTACTAACTATGCCTATTGCATAGGAAATATCTGGTCGAGACAAAGTTAAGTAAAATAAGCTGCCTACCAACTGTCGATATATAGTCGCATCTTCAAGATCTTTCCCTTCTGCTGAACATAATCTAGCATTTGCCTCTATTGGTATTGATATAGGCTTGCAGTTAAACATTCCAAATTTATGCAGTAAATCCGAGGCATACTTTTGTTGACACAGAAAGAGACCTTTTTCTATATGATCCACTTCTAGCCCGAGGAAATATTTAAGCTCTCCTAATTCTTTCATCTAGAAGTGAACTGATCAATTCTCCTTCGTTCGCTAAATTTCCTCTTTATCATCTCCAATAATGACGTGATCATCAACATATACGAGGACTGCTACCATTTTTCCATCTTGAACTTTGACAAATAAACTTGAATCAACTGATGCTACTGTGTATCCGCATCTCCGCATTTGACCAAGAATTCTACTATCTTTCCATACCATGCTCTCGGCGTTTGTTTTAAATCATAAAAGTCCTTTCTTAACTTACACAAATATTGTGGGTAAGTCTTGCTCTCGAACCCCTGAGGCTGATCCATGTAAAATTCTCGATCTAATTCTTCATGTAAGAAAGCATTCTTTACATCCATCTATGATAGTCTCCAAGACTTGCTAGCTGCTAACACTAGCAGAACACAAACAGTGGTAATCTTTGCCACAGGACTGAATGTTTCATCATAATCTATTCCATATTGTTGTGAAAATCGTCGAGCAACAAGTCGAGCTTTATATCTATCAATTGACCCATCTGGGTGAGTCTTCAACTTATAAACCCATTTGCAAGATATGGGTTTTACATCCTTGGGATTAGGCACCAAATCCTAAGTTTGATTATGTATAAGAGCCTGGATCTCGTCTTCCATCACCTTTTGCCAATTATCATTTTGAGATGCCTCCTCAAAAGGCTCTGGTTCTTGAGCATGATACTCTTCAATTAATGTTGCATTCGTATATCTTGGATTTGGTTTTCATTGTCTACTCGATCGTTTCAGTTGTTGTTATGTTGATACTTCTTCCTGTATATACTCGTCTTATGAACTTGAGTGATGCACACCTGTCTGCCAAGGACTTTCTTTCTCTTTCTCTTTTTCTGGGTTAGGTTCTTCTTTAGAACTTGATTCTTCTTCTGTAGACTCACCAAACTTTTCCTGAAGCTTCTCCTCAATTTCTTTAGAGTCAGGCAATTTTATTTGCTGTGGAGACGACCATCATGATGCTTCATCAAAGATAACATTTCTAGAAACATAGCACCGATTGGTTGTAGGATCGCAACACCTCCATCCTTTCCTTTTGCTTTCATAGTTGACAAATATGCATCTAATTGCCCTCTTGTCGAATTTGCTACGAAGATGGTCTGGTATAAACACATAACATACACAACCAAATACACGAAAATGACTCACAGTGGGTTTCAGGTGCCATAGCTTTTGAAATGGAGAAATCGATCCAAGCCTTGCTTGAGGTAGCCGATTGATTACATGAGCAGTTGTCTTCATGCACTCTGCCTAGAATTAACCAGGAACATTCTTAGCATGTATCATGCTTCTGCAGGTTTCTTCTAGATGCCGATTCTTTTTTTTTTGTTACGTCATTTTATGGAGGAGTCCCAGGGCAAGTTAGTTGTCTACGTATCTTGTGCTTTCGTAAAAGCTCAGATAATTTTCCTGAAGTATATTCTCCTCTATTATCTGTATGTAAGCCTTATACTTCCTTACCAATCTCATTTTTAGCTTCTTCTTTTAACTCCATAAATTTTTCTAGAACTTTTGATTTCTCCTTTATGAAGTATACCCAATCAGATCTTGAATAATCATTGATAAATGTCACCATATAGAGATTTCCACTTATTGATGACTGATTCACTGGTCCAAATACATCTGAATGAACAAGCTCCAATGGTTCTTTATCCTTGACCTTCGACTCCTCATATGGTAGCTGATGTGCTTTACCATATTGGCAACCTGCACAAATAACATCATCTCGAACATAAAGTTGTGGAAGTCCTTTCATCAATGACTTTGTTATCATCTCCTTTAATTTGTGATAACTGACGTGTGCTAACTGTTGATGCCATAGATTTGCTATATCATTTTTTCACGTCTTGTCCACATATGCAGACTCAGCAGACATCAAATAGATGGAGTCAAACTTTTCTCCTTCCATAAATGGTGTGCCGATAATCTTCAGCTTTCCATATACCTTAATATCATTTGGACCAAACACCAGAAAATTGCCTGGGGTAGTTAATTGTGATATAAACAAGATATTTTTCTCTATTCTTGGCACATGGTATACACCTTCCAATTGGACTTCTTTTGAACCATGCTTCGAATTAATTTTAGTTTCACCAATGTGGGTGATTGGTAATCTGGCATTATTTGCTGTCTCTACCATCCGTTGCCCTTTGTACTCCAAAAAATTTTATATTTTCTATTTATCTCCTATCATATGGTTAGAGCAGCCAGAATCAAAGATCTAATTTTTATCATAATCAACTGCAATCGGCTTACTTGCTATTAACACATCTATATCTTATCCTACCAGGCTTGTAACAATATTTTCCATTTTAGAAGTATCATCCTCTTCTTTTACAGTTGATTCTGCTGCTTCTGTTGGATATTCTGTATCAACTATAAATCCAAGTGATGCCTGCACATCCCATTCGGTTTCGCTGTTGTCCCCATCCTTTCACTTGCTCCAAGTTGTTGCATTTCCTTCTATTAATTTCTTCTTTGACCAACAATCTCTTCATAGTGTCCTTTTTTGCCACAGTTGTAGCATTCATCTTTTTGGTGTTGATTATTATGTCGACTTCCTTGATTCTGACATTATTGATCTCCCCCTGAACTCGAGCCTCCGTTATTCCATCTTTTTAGTCTGCTTCTATTTTCTTCACTTTGTGTCTTTTCAGTATTCCAACATTGTGGTCGTCCTCTTGCTTTATTACTGGAGAGTGTAGTCTCATCTTCATGCTTTAGAAAAACTCCAGCCATTTGTTTGGCTAGAGTTTCTTGGTTGGATAATAAATTCTCTAGGTCTTTTATGGTGGGATGAACTGGCCAACCTTGAACTGTAGTGATGAAGCCCCTATATTCAGGCTTCAATCCATTGATGGTAATTCTTCTCAACCAGTAATCACCAATTTTTGATTATTGATCCAATTCTAAAATTTCAATGCATAACGACTTTACTTTTGTAAAGTACTGGTTGATTGTCATATCATGCTGTCGGATAGACATCAATTCAATTTCCAATAGTTAAAGTCACATATCGTTTTTCCTTAAAAAACGAGCAGCAAGTATATCCCATGCTTCTTTGGGCGTTGCAGCATGCTTGATGTGCTCTAGCATCTCCTCCTCAACTGATGCTTTGAAGGAAAACAACGCTTTCCCTGCTTTAACATTCCACTTCTTAAGTGCGTCAACTTGGTTCTCTGGTGGTGGTGAGGCTTGACTTCCACCAACAATATCCCACAAGTCTTGACCTTATAGGTACGACTCCATACATGTTTGCCACGAGCTATAATTTTGATTGTTGAGCTTTCTAATGCTCCCAACGTTTTCTAAATCCACCATGACATTGGTATAGCCTCCTTCGTGTGAGTGGTCTTCTTATTGATCCTTGATCAAGACCTCACAATCCTTGTGAACGAGCAAAGAACTTGCTCTTAGAATCTGAACCTCGATCGGAAAACTTGACAATGGTCCCTGATACCACTTGTTGAGTTGAAGGGAGCAATATTTAGTAGGCTAAATACAAACTATAATTTTATTATAGTGCAAATTTTATGAGAGTAAAAATACAAGGACACACCTACCCTAGCACTCACTCTTTCATATCTAATTCTCGGAGACTCTCTCTTCAAATGAACATACATATCCTATTTATAATAGCTATTGCCGACATAATATATAGTTCTAGTAATTTTTATTTTGATGAAACAGCTAGCAATCAATTCTATAGACAAGTTTAGCACTTCTAGCTCATAAAAAATTTCCAGTTGGTTTGCATTTTACATAAGTCGTGAACAACTTGATCTTTGCATATGAGTTTCCAACTGGCTCCAATTTGATGAAGTTTCTAGGATACCACATAATTGGTGTTTTAACTTAACATGTTGCACTCTGAGTAATTTGTATTTGGGTCTGAGTGAGATCTATTTTTTGGGTCAATCTTATAATTTCCGTGAGTGACATCTATTTTCTGGGTCAATCTTATAATGTTATTCTCTCATTTTCTCTAACTAATGGATCTTGCCTCTCCAAATTTGGCTGTTTTCTTGTATATTTTCATCTTCCTGATAGAGTTCATTGTAACGCTGTGCCCTAGATTGTATCTGTTCAGCTCCCTCAGCAAGTGATTGCTTGCTTTTTGTGTCTTTGGCCCGGGTGGGATGTTTCTAATACCACAGTCTTGAACTCCAAATGTTGTTCCATCTTCATTATCCTTTTTAGGATGACAACCAACCGCACTTAAAACTTCTAGACTTGAAATTTCTTAAATATGTTGAACTCTTTCACTGTGATTTTCCTATGAATGTATTTATCAAATAAAAAGTTTATACTTTCAGAACGTTAATTTGTGGAAATTCCAACCAAAAAAGTATCCCCAATGTAAGTAGGCACCCATTTTTTACAATCTTCGTATAATACTCGTATCCATTCGTCATTTTGCAGTTCAAATCTTGTCACCATTTTCCACCACCTCATATTAAATTGTTCCTCCGTCCATGATCTGTGTATGCAGTTGCTAAATTTTGCCAAAAAATTCTCATGCCGTTTAATGACATGAGAAAGAGTTTCAGAGATCTTTTCCTTTATATGCGAGAGTGAAAAGCAATGCCGGGTATTTAGCAAAACTTCTTCGATCTCTGCCTTTAAGGTTCTGTCTACATCAGTGATAATAATTTTAGGTGCTTTGCCCATTGCTCTGAGCCATGTCTTCATTAACCAAACAAATGTAGACCAAGATTCATCTGTAACAAATGCACATCCAATTAAAATTGGCTGACAGTGATGGTTCACCCCAACAAAAGGAGCAAATGGCAATTTTTCATGGTATTTCAGATAGAAGGTATCAAAAGATACAACATCATTAAAACTGCTATAGTCACTCCTACTTTTTGCATCAACCCAGAATACATTTCTTAATCGCAGGTCCTCATTTAAATCTATTGCATAGAAGAAGTTAGGATTCTCCTTCTTGATCCGTTTAAAATACTCGAGTAGTACTTGTGCATCTCCCTCATCCAAGTGTCGGCCTTTCTCAAACTGGGAATCTGTGTCATTTGTTAGGAATCCTAGATTTTGGTGCCTAGCGGCTTGCCTTGACATCTCAACATACATCCTTTTCGTTCGTTCACTAACAACATGCAAGATGTCAATGTTGCTCTTCTCTGCTAATTTTACATTCCTATGGATTCGAAAATGATAAGCTAAAGCTGGTAAAAGCTCATGATTATGCTCC
>JANSVA010000007.1:1580828-1591347 GCA_025504915.1 Erythroxylum reticulatum
TCGATCTGAAAACTCCAGCCCCATTCTTTATGCGTCCTTCACATTCAACCAACCCATTTTATGAATATGTATTGATTTTGTATATACTAATTGAAAAATTGAAGGTGTTAATGGTTTCGCAAACTTTCTGCAAATTTTAGCATAAACAAAATAAAAGCAAGCAAAACTGAAATAATAAAAAAGTAAAAAATTTGGTGATGCAGTTCGGTATACTTTCTTTACGTCTGCGGGGTCCTCACCCAGATTAATACTTTCAAGAAAGTGTAATAGATTACATAAGGCCTCTCTATAGCAACACCGCTCAAACCTTATAACTATCTGTCAACTTCATTTTTCATGAAAGATTTTTACACACGATAACACGACCGACTCGTGTTAACCTCGTCAAATGATTTTTCTAACTACTTTCACTCAACAATAATTTAATAAAAACAACTCAAGTATTTAATCAACTAATAACTGAACAACAAAATACTTGAGACAAAAGAAAGACTTCCCTATGATTTTATCTTCTCGAAATAATCCAGCTGAAACTCTTCATCATAACTGATTCTTTCTTCATAAGAACAAGTCACAGTATTTCTTCAATTAATGATCAATATCCACTTCACCGTAGATAATAGTCACTATGTCATAAAGTCACCCCATAGCCACGATTCATCAAATAGCAAGACGTCTGCGACATCAATTCTTGCTAACCAACACCTACACCGTAACTCACAAAATACCTCACGCACTTCACTTTGTTTGCTTTTTCGTAGCTGCAATCATCCAACTTGTCACATTGCTTTTCTATCTTCACAGACCCATACACAAAAACACACTCACTATTTGATTAAACAACTAACTCTCCTCAAGTCAATCTCACACACACATTGCCGCACACACACTCACGTGTTTTAGTAAACTTCTTCAATGATGAGGAGATATAAGCAACACGCACCTTTTGAATTACTACCATGGATGCAATCTTCAATCAATAAATGAGAGTCCCATTATAACACCATCACTTCAATAGCTTCATTAATATTTACCGCAGCAACAACATCTCAAATACAAATCCATCCAATTTTACTCACATGTTCAGCCATATGATAATTCCTACTAGTTATATCCTATATGTCCAATTAAAATGTTAAAACTAAATAAAAGATATATGTAATATAACCTAATAATCACCTCTTTTTTGGCATTTTTGTCACAACTCTAAAATTTCACATAAATAAACATAATTGGACATAAAATGATGAAATTTGCAATGCTCCCCCTCAATGTAATATTCAATGACATGTTACAAAATCATAACTCAACTTCAGTCAACAAAACACATAGAAGGAAAAAGAACTACAGACTTATCTTAACTGCTCTCCCTTTTTCTCAAAAAGTGGAAATTAAGAAGTGAGGGGGAAATAAACAACTCGCTACTTCAAATTGCGAAGAGCATATGTAGCTCCTTGAATAATAACTTTAACCCTCTCAATTTCAAAAAATAAAGCTACATGAGGATTAATAGTAGATGTCCCTCAGGCATTCGGGGGACCCGAAGCAGCATATAGCAAATTCACCACCCGTGGTTACCGAAAAATTCTGGGAGATGTATTCATCAATACCACCAACTCAAGCATGCTCGACTCAATCCTAGGAACTTTATTGGCATACAAAAACTGTGAGATCAAGCATAAAAAATATAATAGAGAATGTGGCCTACTCTCAATAGCCAACATTATCTCAATAATGAGACAATCAAGATTGAATCTCACGCCTGTACCAATCACATAAATAACTTGGCCAATGTTAGATAGACAGTCACAGCATGCTTGCTTGGCATTCAGTTTGCCACATTCAATTTAAATAGCACAAAGTATTTTTGAGTCAACATTGATAAGCAAAGAATAGCACTAAATGGCCACACCATCAATTTACCCCCAGTTAAAACCATAGCAATCAAGTCATTGGACACAATCCACTCATCATCATACAACAAATCACCAATCAAATTATCAAAACCCAGAAATAAATTTAAATAAGTGACATCAAAATGTTCTACCCGACCCTGCACATAGACAACTCCATAAGACACAGTATCGACATTCAAAATATCATAAGTTCAGTTGCAATAGAATTCCTTTATCAAATCAGAGTCGTAGTGCTTTGGGAGTAGTGAAGCTTGCAACAAAGTGCATTATGACAGTAAAGTATCCAATCCATGCTGTTGAAATTCATCCAAGTTGATTGGTCAATCAAACATAAACCAAACATCCTTGAGTGTTATCCACTTCCGTTCTGATGCGTGAGTGTAAAACTTGAACGAAATGGCATCATCCACTTTCAATCGGATGGAGTATAATGGCAAGGCGGGCGTACTGTCTTCTAACATTTCACCTTTCTACGCTTTGCAGGAGTAGTAGGAGCCACTGGTGGTGGTGCAAACATAACTGAAGGTGCGTCGGAATTTGAAGCTGATTATTTAATCATAGACATTATTACTCGGGTAACATCATAATTAGGATCTGTGGTATCCCAAACTGAAGCGTTGTCGGAAATGTCAATAGGGGCTATTGAATAAGATCTAGCCCTGGTGAAACTCTTATTGGAAGTTGGATGCAGCAATAATTGACTTGAACGTCATGTCAGAGTCGCTGCCTTTTTCTCAGAAACTAAAGACAAGACCTTCTCCTTATTCTTTCTTATAGTGATGGATCACAACCAATAATTTCAACCATAATCAATCAGCAGTCAACAATATGCAATTAGAAATCAACAATAAACGGTCAGAAAGCAACCATATTAAAAAAAAATCTGCAAATTAGTAGGCTTCAACTTCAATTGTTCCAGGTCCAACAAACCAGTAGGCTCCAACCACAAATAGGTAGTGAAATTCCAATAAAAAACTAGTAGTATTCAGCCACAATCGATCAAATGGTATCAAACAAAAGAGAACAAAAACAATACAAATGTTGATTGTACTGCACGATGAAGAGGATAGGAACCAATTTTGGTTCTCAATCTAAAAAAGTAAGGAACCAATATCAAAATGGGGCTTCTTCCATGACAAAACAGAATAAACCAAGTTTGAGTTCTTAAGATGGGAGACACCGCAGCTAAGGTCGAATCTGAAAAGTGAGCCGTGATAGATAATGATAAAAATGGAGAGAGCTCGATTGTTGCTAGGCATCTGGAAAGTTACCAACTTAGTCTTCCCCTGAGAATCAACGATGTGGCGTGGCTAGAGTGAAGCAGTGGCACCGATGGGTTGATGAGCTGAAGGAAAACGAAACAAGAGTGAATGTCGTCTTCTTACTTGGAGCTACAGCAGTAATACTGATTTTGAAGGAGTATATGTAAAGTTGGATGAGTGGTGAGGTCGGCAGTATAAGGAGATAGACGAGAAATAAAGTTAGGGATTTTAAATCCCTCACGTGAAAGACATCGTTCTTTTTTTAAATAATATTTCTCTTTTTATTTTCCCTTTTTTTAACAAATGAAATACACTAATAATGTAAGGCACATAATCCTAAAGATCCTCTGAGAAGTTCAAACCTTACTGCATCAAGAAGTTTGGTGAAAATATCTGCCAACTGCTTTTCAGTAAATATATGTGATAAGATGATTGTCTTGCTTTCCACAAGCTCCCGAATAAAGTGATATCGAAGATCAATATGTTTCGTTCTTGAATGCTAAACTGGATTCTTCGAAATATCTATAGCACTTTTGTTGTTACATAAGATAGCCAACCCATTTTAATCAAACCTATAGTCTTCTAACATCTATTTCATCTAAAAAAGTTGTGAGCAACAATTGTCTGCAGCTATATATTCAGCCTCAATGGTCGATAGTGAAATTGAACTCTACTTCTTACTATACCAAGAAATCAAATTGTTTCCTAAGAAGAAACAACCTCTTAAAGTGCTTTTGCGATCATCTAAATTTCTAGCCCAATCCGTATAACTATATCCAGCTAGATGATGAATCTCTTCAAGTTCATGGGTCTTAAGTAGTATAGTAATAATATAATCTCACAGGGAGTAATTGCACAAGTACTAGGCTTCAATTATTCAATTAATTGGACTAAGCAGCTGTGTAAGAATGGGGATTTAAATTAAGAAATTTAACTATCAAAAATAAATAAAACCAATTCAAAATAAAGATGCAAATATTTCTAGGGATTAATCCGAGTGGAATGTGGTAAGCTTCAAGGAAGGTTCCACTTTTAGTGTTTTCTATGGACTTTACCTAGATTGATTTATGAGGCGAATTTGGGTTGATAGGAGGTTGAGCCTAGAGTTTCTTAGATCCTTTTTCAAGGTATCAAAGGAGAATTATGCAATAATCCTAATCTACTATCATAGCCTAGTAATTAAGCATAACCCATTAAGTTCTTTACTAACTTGAGTTTCCTCTCATAAATTCAGTCTACGTTTAAATATGAAATTTATAAATTACCTATTTTGGAGTTCCGTTATCAATTCTCGCCTATTGATTATTCGATTAACAACTAATGTCAAGTAATGGTTGGCTAAGCAAATACAAGCAAGGTTAATCCCAAAACAAAGAAAGCAAAACCAAGAAACCCATACTCATAAATCAAACTGAGATTCAATCCCTAGAAAGCTAGTTAAAAGCTTCAATCCTAACCTTGAAGCTTTGATAAAGCTACTCACTCATGGTGGGATGAAGATCACAGAAATCAAATTCAGCAAACAACATAGAAAGAGAGAAACAGGTATAAAACAGAAGACGAATGGGTTTTAGGACTTTCCTCTCTGCGTCCTCCTTTGTCTCTATGCCACCACTCTCTGCGTTTTTAGCTTCATCCCTCTCTGCGTGCATCCCAGCGTATGTCTCCCCTCTCTACGTGTATCCCTATGTACGTCTCAGTGGCGCCTCCCCTCAAAATTAAAGACTACAAATTCGTAGCTGGCTGATGTGTTTTCTCCTTTCCTGCTTACATTTTGGACTGGTCCTCTCTGTTGATATGTTTGAGTTTTCTCTTCTGCTGGATTGTTGTTTCACCTACACTACACATTTTAAGCTCTCTGTTGATGACTTTTTGTCTTGTCTCAAGCTACTGTAGTTTTTTTATGTTGGCCTCTGCATTTTGTGCTTTTATTTCTCCTATGTATAGTCATTTTATTCTTGTTTAAACAGGAAAGGAAACTCTCACCCCATCCACCATCCTCACACTGCATATTCAGGAGAAAATCAACACCTATATGCACAGCTAAGAAATTTTCATATGTCTTTCTAGCAGTTGTTGGCCCCACAAGTGCAAACCATGCCCTATAAGTGAAACAAATTCCCCAACTTCCGTACCATGAACCATCAGGCTTCTGACTATTTTCTAGATATTGTACAACATTTTCTATGAACTTGCTAATATCTTTCTTCCTATGCTCAGGGTGCAGATTCTTGCACATGATCAATGCCTGGATTAAAGACGATGTGTGTTTAATGTACCTCCAACCATTTTGGACCTCGTATGTCCTCCCAAGATGGTACACCACCATTTTCACTTTGCATGGAGAGTATTACATCGACAGCATCATGTAACCTGTGGAGCTCCATTTTCTCAGCATCCGGTTGAGGAGACAACATAGTTGTTAATAGAACACACTTCAATGCTTTTGCAGTGCAATAAAAAACTTGCCAACGTTGATCTCTGAGAATTCCTTATAAAATTAAATGCTTTTCTTAGTGTTGACTTCACTTCATCTTCGAGGTCACTTGCAAATAAAGCTTGAAAGCTAATAGTAGCATCCCATAGTTGACTACTAAGGCCTTGAGCCTTAATTCCATCTTCTTAAAGCCATAAATAATCTGGAACTCTAGCAAGGTGTTTCTTAAAGGAATCACCATTAGGATCTTCAACCCAACAGGTAAGCATGCACAATGTTTGCAATTATATTGCCATATAAATAGTATTTATAAATGCAGATTAAGAGGAACTAATCAAATTAATGGGTAAAATATGTATAAAACCTAATAACTAACGCAGAAACTATGGGAAAATGCCACTTATTCCAATGAGAAAATGCATTCAACAAATGCCCCAAAACTCAAACTCTTGCTTGTCCCTAAGCAAAATTAAGAAAATCGTTTGGAACAAATTAAGGAGCACTCATCAATTGGAATTTTCAAAATTGCAATCATCGATTAAAATTTACCTTTAGTCACTTATCAAACCATATCCACCTTCATAGTGCAAGGGTACCAAAGCTCACTTAAACACACACTCCTTAATTCAAGTATAATTAGAAACCAACCAACTCACAAGAGTAGAGAAAAACTAATGAAATTCAAAGACAATTTATAACCCAAGAGACTCTAAAGTTATTATTAGATTAACCAATCCCATAGGCGAAAATTCTCTATCCCATCTCCACTAATTTTTAGCAATCCTTTTCAAAGGATCAAAAGGTCTTATTAGGGTTGTAATGGGTTTATTGTCATTTAAACTCAGCTTAGACCAAGGAAAAAGGGTAATAACAGCTCAAATGAAATGGAAAAATTATTTAAGAAATAGGAAAATAGGAAAGTGTAAGGGATCTCTCAATTTTATTTATTTTTTTATTTTTTCAAATAAAAACTGTGGAAACAAGGAGGAAAGATTTTTTTTAAGCTACTTGTGACATCAGCTTATAAACGTGATTTCCTTGAGGACTATAAGAATATTGGGACTATCTTACCAACACCACGTCATATACATTATTGGTTGGTCTGTATACCATCGTGTCAAGCTTGATAGGGAACCAACAATATCATTTGTTGAAATACAAGTCACAAGAAGGAGTACGCATGGTGATGTTGATATGAGATGATAGAACTTCTCATGATAACATGTTATTGAAAATGGTAACAATCACAAGGCTTGACTCAATATCAATAAATTCTTGAGTCCTAAATAATTGACTCTTCCCCAAACTCAATTTCTTGTGTACTATACCCTTATTCTTTGAAGAAGCTGAAGATACGGAATACCCGCAAAATCCTCACTAATTTGCGCTCCTTTTTCTTTTTTTTAACCCCCACGTATCCTACTCCTAAATAATCATTTCCACACGAAAGAAGGGGAATGCTTGGCTTATCGCTTAGTTAAATGAGGGTGTCAAGGAAATAGGAATTTTACTTAGGTGCAACTTGGCTCCAAGGGGAATATAAGGTTATTTTAAGACAAAATTGGATCGTGGTTCATAATTCAATGAAATTTGCCTTGATCACTTCTTTATCAAATTTATGCTTACATTTTTCCTCAATAGGCCTAGAGAACTTGTTCTGGGATTGGCGAGACCTCCTTAGGTTCCAACTTGCCTAAAAATTTCATGGATAATCAAAACTCAAATAGAATGGAAGGGAAGACTCAAATCAAAGAATATGAGTAGGATTAAGCAATTAGAAACCAAGCACTAGTTCGGAAGAATCTATCCACAAACCTTCTAAAGGTAAACCCAATTAAGTCCCAAGCAATTCTCGATTTCCCAAAAGTGAGGCAAAAATCAAAACCTTTAAAGATCAAAATTTCTTAATGAGGTTTAACTATGCAAGAAAAATGACTATATATTGGTTTGTCAAAAAAATGAAAAGTAATGGTAAGAAATTTTTGCAAAATTATGCTCATCCCCCAAACTTAGATAGGACATTGTCCTCAATGTTTTTATATAAAAAAAATATGCACAATTAAGGACTAAAAGAATGTCATCAGTCTATCACATGCGTAGGCTATGCAAGGTGATGCATGGTCATGCATAATGCCCAGAATTTAGAAATACTGTAGATCAAATTCAAACACAAACAACCCCAAAATTTAATAATATGTTGAGTCATGATTAAAGAGGCACAAAGAACTTCCTTGTAATGAGGTTGGATCATTTTCTCTAGAAGTGTAATTCATCCCATCAAAATTCACTTGTAAGGTCTAATTTCCTACAATTAGAACAAAGAGGAACGTTAATTTTGGGTAATAAAATAAAACAACTAAGGTATGAAACTTGGGTTGCCTCCCAAGAAGCGCTAATTTAAAGTCCTTAGCTTGACTTGGCCAAATATTTGCTCAAGGGTTAAGGTTGGAGAGGGATTGAGTGACCCCTTTATCTATCGGAAATCTTGCCACATAAGGCTTTAACCTCTTCCCATTAACCTTAAATGCTCCAGTTTTGGGATCCTTAATTTCTACTGCACTATGAGTATAAACCTTAACAGTTTTGAATGGTCCCGATCACCTCGACTTTAAGTTTCTGGGAAATATCTTAAGTCGTGAATTAAATAGCAAGATTAAGTCTCCTTCCTTGAACTCTCTTTTGATAATATGTTGGTCATTCCATCTCTTCGTCCTTTCCTTTTAGATTCGGGCATTCTTATAAGTATCTAAGTGAAGCTCCTCCAACTCATTCAACTGAAATAAACACCTCTCTCCAGTTGCCTTGAAGTCCAAATTAAGCTTTTAAGTAGCCCAGTATGCTTTGTGATCTAACTCTACTAGAAGGTGGCATGACTTCCCATACACAAGTCTAAATAGGCTAGTCCCGATTGGAGTCTTGTATACTGTTCTATAGGCCTAGAGAGCATCATTTAACCTTAAAGGCCAATCTTTTCTTGAGGTTTTTACTGCTTCTCCAAGATGCCCTTGATCTTCTTATATGAAATTTCGTCTTGCCCATTAGATTTAGGGTGGCAAGCCAATGCTAACTTGTGGTATACCCTATATTTCTTCAAAAGGTTGACGAATGAGATGTTGATAAAATTACTTTCCTTATCACTAATAATTACCCAAGGAGTGCCAAATTTGGTGAAAATATTCCTCTTGAGGAATATAATGACCATATTGGCATCACAAGTTGGTGCAATGATAGCTTCCACCCATTTGGAGACATAGTCGACTCCTACAAGAATATATTTGTTGCCAAGAGAAGATGGTAGTGGCCCCATGAAATCTATCCCCCAAACGTCAAAAAGTTCTACCTTCAAAATTCCTTTAAGCACCATCTGATGTTTCCTAGAAATATTTCCAGCTCTTTGGCATTTGTCATATGCTTGCATCAAATTTCTTGCTTCCTTCAAAGGTGTAGGTTAATGGAACCCTGCTTGGAGGACCTTTGTTATTTTCTTTTTAGAGCTAAAATGGCCTCCGTAGGGGGATGCATGGCAGTGATTTAGGATAGCTCCTACTTCTTCACTTAGTAAACATCTTCGAATCACCCCATCACTATAATGCTTAAAAAGAAAAGGCTCCTCCCATATATAATGCTTGAGCTCCCAAAAGAACTTCTTCTTCTGCAGGAAAGTAAACTCAGGTGGCAAGACTCCTAAAATAAGTTAATTCACATAGTTAGCATACTATGGAACTTGTAATGTTTTTGTAGTAATTTTTTGTAGTGAACAACACAGTTCTGGTAAATCTGCACAGGCTGTGCAATTAAAATGTGCGAACTGCAATTAAAATGTGCGAAACAAAACAAATGCTTATCACTAAAGGAGTCATTAATTGGTGGTTCTTTTTGAAGGGGTTCCTTCTAATCTGTAGTGAGCTTTAAAAGATGATCCATGAGCCAGTTCTTAGCTCCCTTTTTGTCATGAATCTCGAGGTCGAATTCTTGAAGGAGAAGAACCCATCTTATAAGCCTTGGCTTAGCCACCTCTTTTGTAAGTAAATAGTTAATGGTTATATGACCTAAGTAGACTATCACTTTCAAGCTCACGATATATGACCTAAATTTATCCACTGCAAAGACTACATCTAGTAACTCCTTTTCAATCGTGACATAATTGATTTGAGCATCATCCAATGTCTTGCTCGCATAATATATCACATGGGCCACCTGGTTCCTTCTTTGGTGTAAAACAGCTCCTACAGTATAATCCGAAGCATCACACATAATTTCAAAAGGGAGGGACCAATTTGGGGTTGAAGAATAAGTGGTGAGGTTAAGGCTTGCTTAATCCTGCAAAAAGCATGAAGATAAGATTGGTTAAAATTGAATGACACATCATTACTTAGCAAATTAGTCAAAGGCTTTGCTATATGAGAAAAATCTTTAATAAAACGCCTATAAAAGCCTGCATGTCCCAAGAAACTTCTGATCTCCTTGACTAAAGTTGGTGGAGGCAGATTCGTTATTACTTCGGTTTTAGCCTTATCCACTTCTATTCCGCGATTGGAGACTAAGTGGCCTAGGACTATTCCTTCTTGTACCATAAAATGACACTTCTCCTAAGTTAGCACTAAAACAACATCTTCACACCTGCTTAAAACATTAGCAAGATTAGCTAAAAAAGAGTCAAACATTATTCAATAAATGGAGAATTTTTCCATGAAGACTTCTATAATTTCCTCAATAAAATCCAAAATGATTACTGTCATGCAACACTGAAATGTAGCTGGTGCATTACATAGCCCAAATGACATTCTTCGATATGCAAAGGTACCATAGGGGTATATGAAAGTAGTTCTCTCTTGGTCATTAGGGTGAATGGGAATTTGAAAGAAACCAGAGAAGCCATCCAAATAGAAAAAATAATCATGTTT
>JANSVA010000007.1:1614597-1635728 GCA_025504915.1 Erythroxylum reticulatum
TGCATAGATTATAGGAAGCTTAATTCAGTTACTAGAAAAGATCATTTTCTACTTCCATTTATTGATTAGATGCTTGAAAGACTTGCGGGTAAATCTCACTATTATTGTTTGAATGGTTATTCAGGATATCATCAGATTTTGGTGTCACATAAGGATCAGGAGAAGACAACCTTAACATGTCCATTTGGCACTTTTGCTTATCGAAGAATGCCATTTGGATTGTGCAACACTCCCACGACTTTTCAATGGTGTATAGTAAGTATTTTCTCCAATCTTGTGGAAAATTGCGTGGAAATTTTTATGGATGATTTCACATTATATGGAGAGTCTTTTGAAACGTGCATTGTCAACCTTGAAAAAGTGCTAAAGCATTGCATTGAAACTAATTTGGTTTTAAATTATGAAAAGTGTCATTTCATGGTTGATCAAGGCATTATTTTAGGCCATACTATTTCGCCGAAAGGAATTGAAGTCAATAGGGCTAAGATAGATGTTATTCGATCTTTATCTTACCCCGCGAATGTGAGGAAAGTCCATTCTTTTCTTAGTTATGCAGGATTTTATCGGCGATTTATCAAGGATTTCTCCAAAATTGCACAACTCATATGGATATTGCTCCAAAAAGATGTGAAATTTGATTTCAATGAGCCATGCAGAAGTGCATTTGATGAACTCAAGGAGCGACTCACTACTGTGCCAATTATTTAGCCACCGCAATGGAACATGCCTTTCGATTTGATGTACGATGCTTCAGATTATGCAGTTGGCGTCATTTTAGGCCAAAAAGTGGACAAGGTACCTCATGTTATTTATTATACTTCTACGACACGTAATGATGCCCAAAAAAAATATTCTACAACGGAGAAGGAGTTTTTAGCAGTCGTCTTTGAATTGGCAAAGTTTTGGTCATAATTGTTGGGGATGAAGGTAATCATCTATTCAGACCATATCGCTCTGAAGTATTTGGTGAACAAGAAGTAAGCCAAGTCGAGATTAATTCAATGGATGTTATTGCTCCAAGAATTTGATTTGGAAATTCGCGACAAGAAAGAAGCCGAAAATTTGGTGGCCGATCACCTCAGTAAGATCACAACAAGTACCATATCTAATGTTCTTCACAAAAAATTTCCGAATGAAAGTCTCTTTGCAATTCAACAGTCTTGCAATCATTGTCAAAGAATAGGTAACTTGGGATTGAGGAGTCAAATGCCACTTACGAACATTCTGGTATATGAGATTTTTTATGTTTGGGGAATAGATTTTATGGGTCCTTTCCCTTCGTCTTTAGGTAAGAATTACATTTTGTTGGCAGTGGATTACGTTTCGAAATGGGTCGAAGCTAAGGCTACTATATCTGATGATGCTAAAACTGTTGTTGATGTTGTTAAATCAAATGTTTTTGCCAGGTTCAGAATGCCTCTAGCTATCATTAACGATCGAGGAACCCACTTCTGTAACAAGATTTTTTAAGCTTTAATGAAAAGATGTGGTATCACACACCGAATCTCTACCACCTACCATCCACAGACAAGTGGGCAAGCTAAGGTAGCCAATAGAGAGATCAAGTCCATACTAGAAAAAGTGGTGAATCCGAACTGAAAGGATTGGAGTCTACGATTAGATGATGCTTTGTGGGCATGACGAACTGCGTACAAAACTCCTATCGGCATGTCGCCTTACAGGTTAGTTTTCGATAAGCCTTGTCATTTACCTGTGGAAATTGAGCATAGAGCTTATTGGGCTGTGAAGCAGTTGAATATGGATCAATTGGAGGTGAGTAATAGTAGGAAGTTGCAACTGCAAGAATTAGGGGAGATTCATAATGAGGCGTATGAAAATGCAAAAATTTATAAGGATGAAACTAAGGCTTTTCATGATAAAATGATTTATAGGAAACAATTTTCCATTAGACAAAAAGTTCTTCTTTATCATTCAAAGCTTAAGTTATTTTCGGGAAAATTACAATCTCGTTGGATTGGGCCGTTTATTGTTACTAACGTTTTTTCTCATAATGCGGTAGAAATTCAGAGTTTAGATACCTCTAAGGTATTTAAAGTTAATGGACATCGCCTGAAACCGTATTATGAAAACTTTTCGATCGAGCAAGTAGAAGAAATAGAGTTGGTAAGCCCAACCTATTTCTAACAAGGCAAGTAACAAAACATATCCAGCTAATGACTTTAAAGAAGCACATTTGGGGTAACTCGTAACTTTTTCAGGTTTGTTCATGTCATTTATTTTCAGCAGCTTTTATTTTCATTTCATTATGTTTATTTCCTTGGTTAGGAATTTAAATTTACATTTTAATTTTTTTCAATTTTATTTTTCATCTTTTCTTTTTAAAAATGAAAAAATGAAAAAACTGAAAGCTTTTAGCTTACCGCCATTCCCTTCTTCCCTCTCTATTTTTCCCCCTCTTTGTTTTGCCCAAATTCCTTCTCTCCTCCTTAATCTTCAGTTGTCGATCCTCCACACAAATTCACCTTAATCAGTCAATTTCATCTTTTCACTAAGAATTCATGCTACTATCATTTTTCCTTGCCTACGCAGCCATCACACTCACTTTCATTTTTTGTATTTGTGTTCTGATTTTGTGAAATTGCAGGTGTTCTCTACGGAATTGGCACAATTCCAGGAAGAAAAGTGACTCCCGAAGGCTCCCCACTCCTATACAATTTGCTGTTAACTTTTCTCCATCACAACCCACTCCTAACACTACTGACCCATGTTCTACCATAACCCCAACGCCAACTTTCGACCCCCCCCACCAGGAACACGCCAAAGGACGAGGAAAGGTAAGGAGTTTGAAAACAAAAGCAAATGGATCACTCGAGTCGGGGGCTGCACCTCTTTCGTACTTCCCGAAGATACAACCCGATTCCAACAGCTAAATGAATGGAAAATGTATCCATTTAAGTTTATCCTTTCCGACACACTTGAAGCGTTGAATGTTTATGATTCTTTTATGCAATTGATGGGTCCCCTCAGATGGAGTGCTTTTGCTAGAATAAATTGTCCTACCTTTGTTGAATTAACCAAAGAATTTTATAGCACCTTCCAATTCAATTGTGATAAAGAATTTGATGTGTATACGAAAGAAGCTGTTGAATTTCGATTGATGGGAAAGGAATTTGCATTTTCAATTGCAGATTTTAATGTTGCCATGAGTTTTGTTTTGACTGCTGAAATTGAAACCGAGTTATTTCGTAATACTCAATGTGATTTTCATGAAGATTTCAATGCTTCGGAATTATGGAGTCAATGGTATGTTGATCCAAATCCTTATAATGCTAGCATTTCTAAAAGTTCTTTTCTTCAGAATCCTGCTTTTAAAATTATCCATAGGCTATTAGCATTTAATTTTTCTGGTCGTAAAGATGATTTGGGTACGTTGTCAAAGGTAGAAATTTTTTTCCTATGGTGCATAGATAGGCACATTCCAGTGAATTTGGGTATTTGGTTCATGACACAATTTCAATCCGTGCTACAAAAGAAATCTAAACCTTTGATTCTAGGGTCATATGTCACACAATTAGCAGTTAATTTGGAAGTGTTAGATCTTGATAACATTGATACGAATGTGGCTTGTGGTATACTGTTGTTGGATTTAGATTGTTTGTGCAAGATGGGCATTATGGATTTTAGTCGTGGTCACATTGCTTTCACCATGCCTGGCCCAACTACTTTTCCCACCATAAGATCTTCAACTGGACGACGTAGGGCACCACCAGCTGAACCTAGTAACCAACAACAGCAAGACATTGATGTTGGAGCTTGTCTCAGTGGGATTGAACGATCAATGTACCGATTGAAGTGCAACTTGATGGCCTACTGGGAGCATGAAGGATTTCAATCACCACATCCGCCAACTCCTTGATTGGGCACATCACCAATAGAGAAGCTTTCTTTACCTTTTCCTTTATTTTATATTTATGCTTCTTTAACATTGCAGACAATGTTGGGTTTGGTGGGGAGGAATTTTATGTGCAAATTTTCAGTTTTTGTGTGGCTTTATTGAATATTGCATGTGGTTTTGCATGTTAAGCCATGAAGATTTGTCATAGTAGTTTGGATGAGATTGAGTATATGCATGACATTAAATTGGGCTAAGTGAGTTTTAAGGTGAAGCATGTTGATTGATTGCACTAATTGATCTTATAAGCTTGGTCAAAATTTTGACATTTGAGTAATTAGGTAAATTATGAAATTAAGGTGAATTCTTGAATTAAACCTATGAGCGAAGTTTGAGCCTAAATGGCATCACCTTTATGTCATGTTATTTCTTTGAATCGTGTGATGCTCCTTTATTCATATTGCCTTTAGAACTTGCATGGAACCGGTTTGAATTTATTTGATCACATTGGATATAGAAATGATTAAGGCCTTCTTTGCTTTTACACCCTTAGCTTAAAAATGACCCAACTAATTAATTTTCCTTTGCACACATTTTGAGCCTTTATCCTTATTTTTTAATCAATCATCTTATTTTAAAACCCAAAAACCCATTAGCCTTATCCCATCACAAGTTGAATGAAACATTGAGTAATTTGGGACTTTTGTGCTATATTGTGTTTTGAGATATTTTTATAGGTACTTCTACTTATGTGATGATATTTTCACTTTTTTTTGTTTTCCTTTGTTCTTAGCATATTCGAAAAAAATAAAAAAATTAGAAAAAGAAGAAAAAGAAAAACAATAAAGTATAGTGGCACTAGTTAGTAATGAGTAGTTGTAGTCCTTTTCATTCATGTTTATCTCAGGATTTTAGTTTGCGTGTCCCTTTTACTTGATGCTTTGTGAATGCTTGTGATGAACCCTTTGCCATGTTTTTACCTCACCTGTGAACCTAGCCCCATTACAACCCTGAATAAAGTCCTTACAATTTATTAGCTCATGTGATCTGAATGAATGATAATTGGTGAAATTGCAAGCCTATGGTAGTGCAACATGTTAGATTGAGATTTGAAAGAAACACTTTGCCCTTAAACATTTGAGTGCAATAGCGAAATCTATGAGAAGAATTCATTTTGATTTCATATTTGCTTTTGAACAAATATGTCTTATTTTGACTGCGTTTATGTGCATTGGTGAAAAGTGATTATGATATGTGTTGCAACTTATGTCTCTTTGGCCCAAGTTAATGGATTGTGTGCATTTAATCTTGTGAAGGATCAATTGACTAAGTGTAGTGGTTTAACATGTTTGCTCGAGGGAAAGCAAAGGTTTGGTATGGGGGAATTTGTTAAGTCATCAATTTGCACTTATTTTATACTTAATTATCTTTAATGTGTTGAAATTATTGTCCGAAATTAATGGAATTATCTTATAATTATTTACAGATGATTTTCAACACCTTAGAGACGAAATTTAATCAAAAAGATGCAAAAGAATGAAGAAAATCTGAAATTTCAAGTTTGACAGTAATTCAGTGACTAAGCGTGGGCACGCCTAAGGATGGAATAAATCTGCAGACCAATTTTCAAATGTCAAACTCGAGATTCTCACAATCTTTAAAGATTATATTGCCATCTTTCAAGGGGATTGACCACCTGAAATTAGGGGATACATTATCTGAAGAGAATCAAGGAAAGATAGGAGGGAAATCGAAAAAACAAGCATAAAAGGAGAGAGGATCACTGTTCATAAAAGCTTAGTTAGATTTTAGAGATTTTCGTTTTTGCTGTTTTATTTCAATCTTTTTACGTTTTCTACACTTTCTCCATTAGTATTTTTCGTGTTTTCCAGTAAAGAACCAGGGATGGAGACTTTACGCTTTATTATTTCTTTCGTTTTCGATTGTAGTATGAGTAACTAAACTTTTTGTCTTAGTTGAAGGGATCCATGTTATCCGCTAGTATGTGTGAGATGTTTTGAATAAAGTTTATGTTATTAATAAACATTGAATATCTTCCAATCTACTCTTTCTAATTGAATTCATTTGTTTCTAGGTGCACAACTAGGGATTAATGTGTTCAATCGCTAGATTAACGAAATATGACGTTCAGTTTCGCTAATCACAAGTAGCAATTAGGATTGTCTTCTTTACGTTAAAGTCTGATTCTAAGGAGATATTCGCTTGATTGATTGCATGCCGTACATGTATTTCGCTTGCTCATTGGTTTTTGGTTCGTAAAGCTATTTTTCAATTAAACCTACGATCGTATTTAGGTTGTTGATTAATAAGAATGCTAGGATCCATGTTTCTGGTTATTACACTTAAGAGAAAATATTTCCAATAAATGTTTGTTAATGATTGCAATTTTATGTCAAGGATCCATATTAGCATGATAATATCAGTGACCCAAAAACCAAGGCATTTTTCTCATTAATTTTTTATATTCGATTAGTGCTTGCGATTTGCGATTTTTCTTATACTTTTTCTTAATTTGTGTGAATTAAAACCACCCCCCAATTTCGTTACTTTGTTCCATTTAAATTCGTAACTTCGTTGCCGTTAATATTTCTCTTGGGAACGATATCTGCTTACCGCTACTACATTATTTTGTATTAATGGAAGTTGATTTATTTTGAATTTGGTTGCAGGCAACAATAGTACCAAGCTCATTCGATGTTGGCATCAACTTCCTTTCTAATTATTATATAGTGTTCTTCATGGAAAGGTTCTCTTCCTTCAATCTTTCATTATTTTTACACATTTTCACCCATTTTTCATATACAGCCTTGTAATCCTTATAAATATTCCCTTTTCTATCATTTAGGCAACTTTAATCACTGTCATAAGTTGATAGTAAATCTTGAGATGAGTTGATTTTGAAATTTTTCAATTTTCTGTCTTTTCGGCCTTCAGTTACTTCCTTATCGGTTACTGTTAAGCAAGTAACTGGACTTTTTCCAACAAATATAGTACCATTTGCTATTTTTTCTTTGCTACCATATTCACTCTCAGAATCATTCTAACTCTAGGTGCCTATGAAAGACTTTCCTTTCTTCTTCTTTAAGGTATTAGTATATTTGGATTGAATGTGTCCGAAATCCTGACATTCATCACTTTGGATTCTTCTTGCTTTCCATTCACCCTTTTGTATCTTGACTTATTTTCTTGAATTATTACTCAATGAACTTCTACCATATTGTCTGAAGTCAAGTCTGTCCTTCTTCATTCTTTTTAGCCATTTACCAAAATTTTATGTGAGAAGTACCAAGTCTTCATTTCCATCTAATTCATCTTCTACATTATTCGCATTTTTTCCAATTTCCATCTATAGTGCTAACCCTTTGCTTCTTTCTTACTTACCTCTCAAAAGATTCATTTCAAAGTTTGTAAGGATTCAAATAACTTTTTCCAATGATAGATTATCAATGTCGTGAGCTTCCTCTATTGCTGTAATTTTTGGGATAAATCTTGGAGGCAATGAACTCAATGTTTTCTTGACTAATTTCGCATTGGAGTATTTCTTCCCAAGTTGATGTGCCTGATTTGCTATATCTCATAGTTTTTCATGGAAGTCTTCGATAGTCTCATTCTCATCCATCTTCAGCTCTTCAAACTGCACAGCTAACATCTGCAACTTTGATGCTATCACAGATTTTAACCCTTTATAAATAGTTTGCAAAGCATCTCATTCTTCTTTGTCCAATTCACAGGCTGAAATCATTGAGAATCGTCTTTCATTAACAACATTGAATATCACATGCATTACTTGTGAATTTTCGAGTGCACTTTCTTCCTTAGCTCTTGACCATTCAGATGGATCTTTTTAAACTACCTCTCCTTTATCATTAGTGATTAATAGAGTCCACCTATGTACTACCGAATGCCAAGTTTTCATGCCTTAAGCTTGAATGAAGACTTTCATCCGTGATTTCTATGCTGAATAGCTAGATCCAACCAATAGTGTTAGTATAGTGATTGATGCACCCTCTCTTATATCCATATTCGTAAAACTAGGATCTGCACCAACTTGCTACTAAGTTCTAAATCAATGACCTTGCTTTGATACCAATTGAAAAATTGAAGGTGTTAATTATTTCGCAAACTTTTCGTAAACTTTTTTAGCACAAACAAAATAAAAATAAGAAAAACTAAAATAATCAAAATATCATAAATTTGGTAACGCAGTTCGGCACATTTTGTCTACGTCTGCGGGGCCCTCACCCAGATTAATACTTTCAAGAAAGTGCAATAGATTTACACAAGGCCTCCCTAGAGCAACACCGCTCAAACCTTATAACGATCTCTCAATCTCACTTCCTGTGAAAGATTTTCACACCGATAACATGACCAAATTGTGTTAACCTCATTAGAGGATTTTTCTAATTACTTTCACTCAATAATAATTTAATGAAAACAACTTAAGTATTTAATCAACCAAGAACTAAACAACAAAACACTTGAGACAAAAGAAACACTTCCCTATGATTTTATCTTCTCGAAATAATCCAGCTGAAACTCTTCACCATAGCTGATTCTTTCTTCACAAGAGCAAGTCATAGTGTTTCTTCGATTAATGATCGATATCCACTTCATCGTAGATAATAGTCACTATGTCATAAACTCACACTATAGCTACGATTCATCAAATAGCAGAGTCTCACTTCAATTTGCTTAATTAATAAGACATCTACGACATCAATTCTTACTAACAAGCACCTACAACTAACTCTACTCAAGTCACTCTCACACATTTATCTTCACACATTACTGCACACACAGTCAAGTGTTTTAGGAAACTTCTTCAGTGATGAGGAGATGTAAGCAACACACACCTTTTGAATTACTACTATGGACGCAATCTTCAATCAATAAATTAGAGTCCCATTATAACACCACCACTTCAAAAAACTTCATTAATATTTGCTAAAACATCATCTCAAGTACAAATCCATCCAATTTTACTCACGTGTTTAGCCATAAGATAATTCCTACTAGTTATATCCTACATGTCCAATTAAAATGCCAAAACTAAATAAAAAATATATGTAATATATCATAACGCTAATGTTTTAAAACCTTACCAACAATCAAATTGATGAGATAAAAATTTAAAGTTTAAAGGTTAAACACTACTGCCATAAAATTAATATATAGTAAACATTGAATAAAATTGAAGAATTGAAAATAGGACTGAAGAAAAAAACTATTTTTATCCATCGAAGATATTGAAATTTATTTAAAGAAAAAGACTATTAAATAAAAACTAACTAATTTATTTTAATTTAGGAATACTATTAATTTATAAAAATCGATTGATTAATTAATTCTCATACATTTCAACTTTGTTGCTTAATAGGTGCAAATGGATAGATTTTGGGGTAAGAGACATAACTTTTTGTATGGATGTCGGATTAAGGTCATTGAAGTATGTTTTCGAAGAGGACTCCGATTCCTATAACTTCCATAAGACTTCAAGGAGAGATTTTTCCATTTCAATGGTCAAAATTGCACATTTCTGTAGATGCCCAGTGATTTCCACCCAATGGACATTATGTCCTTTTAAATGGATATGAGCAGAGCTGGAAAGCTGGAAAACCCGAGAAGGTCTACTCATTGGATATGACGTCCACCTAATGGACATTTACTGGCCAAAATTGCTCCAGAAACTCGAAAAGGACTGCTTAGTGGACATGAAGTCCGCCTAACGGATTTTGTTAACACTGTTATGATCCACATTCCCCTGTTTGAAAAAAACTAGGTTGTTTTTAGCCCAAGACATTATAAGTACTCATTTTAGTGGGGGTTCTACATTGAAAAGGAGGATGCATAAGAGGAGGCACCCAAAAGAGGCAAATAAGAAGATCAAAGAGGATTGAATCAAGCATTGGAAGCAATTTTGTTTTGTGTTCTCTCTATCTTCTCTCTCTACTCTTTCTTGGATTTTGATTGTCTTTATCTATTTGGATTCTTTTATCATGATCCTGAACTGTACCCCATTTAGGGTTAGGGATGTAGCCTACTTTGGACGATTGATTTATATTTTATGGATTGATTGGTATTGAATGAAAGTTCTTGGGTTATGTTTATTTTTCTTGAACTTCATTGTTGTTTCTATGCTTCATCACTATAGATGCAATCTTAGGAATCATATGATGAACTAAGAGGTGAAGTATAATTTATTCCCTAGGAAGACAAACACGTTATATTTAGAGATAGAGATATCTTGGACTAGTTTGATAACTTATGGTTGCTTGTTCTTAATGAATTTGACTAGTTAGGTTTCACATTAAGAGATGGTAATCAACTAGTTAGGTATTCTTATATGTCTTAAGAGAATATAAGTAAATTTGTGCAATTGTTATTATAACCTGTCATTCAATCAATTCCATAATTTATTTATCAATCTTTTAAATTAGTGAACCCCAAAGGTCTAAGTATAAATCCTTAGATTTCCCTTGTTTGTTTATTTACAATCTTTATAATTTATTGTCTGATCTGATCCAATTATTTTTTAAGTTTCTTTTTATTTTAGTTCTAGTAATTAGGATTAATTCAGTAGTGAGTATCTTAGTCCTTGTGTTAGACGACCTTAGAATACTTGATTTGTAGGTACTAGGAATGATTCTATGCACTTGCAGATTTTATCGATCAAGTTTTTTACACCGTTGCTGGGGACTAATTTATATTTGCTACTGTTAATTCTATTTATTTTTAATTACCTTTCATTTATTAATTACTTTTAAACCGTTTCTCTTGGTTTTATTTCAGGAGCTGCACGAACTTAAGGCATTCAAGAAATTTGAACAACAATCAGCTAACTGAGTTAAATCCTAAAATTGAACGCACTTGTAAAAGGAACAACACCCAAAGAAAAAGAGAGATGGAAAATAATAATCAAAATCTAATTTTGCATGGGGAACAAGATGCGGGGAACGATCAATTCAGTGAAGGAAATTAGGCTAAATTGGTGGTTATTAATCTTGCATTAAGGAGAATTAGAGATTATCAGATGTCATTTATTGCTAGCAACCCTTCTTGCATTCGATTGAGTGTAGTAGCAAGGAATTATGAGTTGAAGCATATTCAGCTATCTATATTGCCACAATTTAACGGAATGTTAAGTGAAGATACTCTAGCCTTTATGAGAGATTTTTATGCTAAAGTTCACAATCTTCTATTGTATGGATTGTCTGAAGATAATTTAAGGCTAAGGTGTTTTCCTTATTGCATGAAGGGATTAGCAAGAAACTAGTTGTTGATCTTCGAGGTAGATTCCTTTAATACTTGGGAAAAAGTAATGGAGACTTTCATGATGAAGTGGTACCCATCCCACAAAACTCTAGTAGATGATACATTGGTTCTCACAGAAAGAAGGAGAAATTTTTTATGAAGCATAGGAGTGATTTAATGATCTCCTTAACCAGTGTCCTTATTATGATTTGATACATATGCCCTTCATATTCAACCAACCCATTTTATGAATATGTATTAAAGTTCTCTATATATTAATGTTTTAAAATCGCACCAAAAATCAAATTGATAAGATAAAAATTTAAAGTTTAAAGGTTAAACACTACTATCATAAAATTAATATATATTAAATATTGAATAAAATTGGATTGAAGAAAGAAACTATTTTTATTTATTGAATAAATTGAAATTTATTTAAAGAAAAAGACTATTAAAAAACTAACTGATTTATTTTAATTTAGGAAAATTATTATTTTATAAAAATCGATTGATTAATTAATAAACTGATTGATTATAACTGAGCTCGTTTAGCTCACCCTTATTTTTATGGTTTTAAACAACCTACCCCAGGTATGGGTACAGGTGCTGCAATAATTGGGACTCTGCCTTAATATTAGTAATATTGTCGGGTGCTGTTATGCTTATGTTATTTTGCTATGTACATTTGTGTAAAGAATGGGTGTTTATAAAAGCTTTTAAATGAAATGCATAAATATTTTTTAGCTTTTAAAAGTTTATTGTAGTGACCGTTGATAATTATTTGTTTGGGTTATTTATAAGTGGACTCAAAGTTAAAAATTTGTAGATAAGAAATTGGTACAAATATAGAAGTGTTTTAACATGTGTTATATAGGTTTTTGAAATTTGGGAATCTTAGGAAAGCGGTGGTTATGCTGCTAAAATTTTTATAAAACGTTTTGAAAAAAAAGTTCCCACTATTTTCCGCGCCTGTAAAAATAAAAGTATAAAAGGTTTTTAATAGTTAAACGGCTTGGCTTGGTGGGAACCCTTTAGTTAAGTTAGATACTGATTAAAGGGCTACTATAAGGTCACCAGATGAGCTCACTAGGATTCCAAAAGGGGAACTCTGTGATGGGTCCTTTCATCCACGTTTGATGCTTTGCTCACTACTATGATGCTTTGCATCATTATCAAAAACTTCAATTTTTCCCAGGTGTAACTCAGTTGAAAGGTATAGCTTACTGGACACTTATGTAGTGTATAATTTGCTAAAAGGGAATTATGATGACAATCACGTTTTCTCCATCAATCTACACCCAGATATAGCAAACAACAAAAACAAATGAAGAATCAAAGAAGAGAAAAAGAGTGTCTGAAGCTTTCGAAGAAGGAAGAAAGATGAACTCTCAAATGTTCGAATAAGTCAGGAACAAAAACCTAAGCCTAAGTCACATATATGTGAGATTCACGTGAAGAGGAAAACATCAGACGCTAAAACAGGACATAGACGTATACAACATACTCAAAATGCATAGCAAAAGCATACATTAGTTGGTCACGTGAGGAGAACATGCATTATAACTGACTTATTTAAGCTCAACAGAAAGCAACTACCTTCAACTCATATAAATAAAGACAGATCTTAAGCATTAGTAACATATAGAATACAATCTTCTAATTCAAGAGAGAAAAATAAGAGAGAGCGCTAGAGTATATACTAAGGGTACTAGGAAGTTTTGTGAGGGAACTCTTGCAGGTGTTTAGAAAACACCCAATATTTTTATTCTTCTTTTCTTGAAGCTAGTGAAAACCTCTGTGCAAGATTGACCCTTTTACGTAGATAGCATTGTGCTATTGAACCAAGTCAAATTCTTGTGTGTTCTTTATATTTCTACAACTCTCCATTTCTGCAACAATAAGTTTAAGTATCAACCATCATCAATCTTGTAATAAATAATAGAAATCCATACAAAGATCCTAACAGATTGGTATCAGAGCATCTAGGTCTCTGTCCATATTCATATTAACAAGTCAAGAATCTGTCAAGAAGAAAGCTTAATGACAGAAACAAGTCTTTACAAAGAACCTACAAAATGGTGGGTATGGAAGTGTTCACTAGAAAGGAGGACTTTGTAATATGGAAATTACAGATACAAGGCCATAGATGCTACCTACGATGATGAGCCAAATCCTATGAAGAATCTGAAGAAAGCAAGATTGGCACATTACATGTTAATGTTGCATCTTTCACCGATTGTCATCAGAAAGTGAAAGATTGCAACACTGCAAAGCTATTATGGGAAAAACTGGATTAGATATATTCTAAACGCTACCTACTAATCAAAATGACCCTGCTGTACATTCTTGCAAAATTCATGATGAATACAATAGTAACCCTTAAAGACAACCTGGATTATTTCTTTAAATTAAATCAAGATCTTGAAGCAATAGGGGAGAAAATTTTAGAAGAACACTAAACAATGGTGATTCTAAAGTCACTTCCACAGGAATACAATGGATTCAGAAAGATGGTTAAGCCTGCTAATGGTGATGCTCTAACAGTGAAGAGGATTCTTGATTCTTTGATAGAGGAAGTGATAGACAACAATCACTTTAAAAAGGAACCAGAGGTGATGACAACAGATCCAAAAGCAAATTTGCACAAAATGGTTCAAAAAAAGGTGGTGGACAGAAAGCTAAGGGAAAGGGAAAATAGAAGAAGAATGATGATGAAAAGAAAAAGAACAAAGCTAAAGGTAAAAAAAATGTTATTATTGTGAGAAAGAAGGACGCTTTTTCAGGGATTGTAGGAAGAGGAAGAAGGACAAAGAGGCACAGAAAGGTGATGCTGGAAATGTTGAGAGCCTTGAAAAATCCAGTAGAGATGAGATACTTGCCATAACAGTTGAAACTGAGGAGTTGTCAACATAATGGACTCTGGACTCAGGCTACACAATGCATGTAACTCCCCACAAGGACTGGTTCTCTTCTTTTGAGAACTTGTCAATCAAAGTAAGAATGGCAGATGTAGGGGAGCAAGATATCAAAGGAGTTGGCAATGTTTCTATCAAGATGCATGATGGAAAGAGGAGAACATTGAGCAATGTGAGATATGCCCCTAGAGTTAAAAGAAATATTTTATCAGAAACTATCTTTGATAAGCAAGGATACAAGATAAGGTCCAAGAATGGTTTGATAGAAATCATTAAGTATGGTAAGGTGGTCATAAGGGCAATAGAAATGGGGTATTTATATTATAATGAAGGCACTATATAGATTAATCTTACAATAGAGGAAAAGGAGATGAACTCAACTATTCTGTGGCATGCAAGACTCAGACATGCAGGAAATAAAAGCCTCAAACGCTGAGAGCAACATGGACTGCTGCCAAACACAACTGTGAAGAAGATTGAGTTTTGTGAGGGATGTATTCTAGGGAAACATCATAGGACCCCTTTCCCAAGGATTGCAAAAAGAGCCACAAGAAGCATGGAATATGTTCATAGTGACCTATAGGGGCCAGCTCGGGCACAAACTTTAGGAGGCAAGAGGTATTTCATGTCTGTTATTGATGACAGGTCTAGGAAATGCTGGATATATCTCTTGAAGACTAAGGATGAAGCACTAGAGGCATTTGTGAAATGGCATACTCTGATGGAGAATAAAACAGGAAAGAAGTTGAAGTGCTTAATAATAGACAATGGGCTGGAGTTCTGCAATAAATAGTTTGACGACTACTGTGAAACGAAGGGTATTCAGAGGCACATAACTATCAAGGTTACACCTTAACAGAATGGAATAGCAGAAAATACTTAACAGAAACCTACTTAAGAAGATAAGACGTATGCTATTGTCCTCAGGCCTATCTTAAGCACTATAGGGGGAAGCTATCAAAACTGCAGCATACCTAATAAACAAACTACCACTATCTGCAAATAAGTATAAAACTCCTTAAGAGGTATGGAGTGTTTCTAAACCTATTTTGACTCATTCGAAACATTTTGGATGCAGTGTGTACATTCATCAAACAGAAGGGAAGTTTGAACTTAGAGCAATCAAAGGGGTATTTTTAGGATATCCTGAAGGAACTAAAGGGTACAAGTTCTAATCCTGCAGTCAGGAGCTTACAAGGCTCAAATAAACAGAGATGTAGTATTCAGGGAAACTGAATTCCCATTACTGAAGCAAAAAAATGGAGGAATGGATATCCAAGAAAAAGTCCTATAGCAGTTGGGATCAAACGACAGTTTGAACCCTTTTTATGTCCCACCCTCCATATATGAAAGATATGAAACTGAACCAACTAATGAACAGACAACACCAGCAGGATAAAAAACTATGGATATAAATCCTAACTTTTAAGAAGGAACAGAATAGGAAAAGGAAACTATAGAAGTTCAACAAACTCAATTGCAGGACTATCAACTAGTCAAAGACAGTGAACCAAAGAAGATAATACCAAACAGAAGGTATATTGAGATTGAATTAATGGAATATGCTTGCTTGGTTACAGGACTAGTTGAGTCAGGAGCACCAAAAATGTATGAGGAGGCAATGAAAAGGGCTGATGTAGAACAGTGGAAGAAAGCTTGCCTAAGTGAATATACTTTTGTAATGAAGAATCAGAATTGGAAACTCTAAGGTGATTGAATGTAAATGGTTATTCAAGCTGAAGGATGGAGTAGCAAAAGCTGATCTAAAGACCAAAAAGGGTAGAATAATAGCAAAAGGCTTCAGGAAAAGAGAGGTAGTGGATTACAAGGAAATCTTCTCTCTAATGGTTAAGTTCAAAACAGTAATAATGGTTTTGACCCTAGCTACTTTGAATGAATGGGAAATACACCAGATGGATCTAAAGACAACATTCCTAAATGGAAGGCTAGATGAAACTATCTATGTGAAGCAACCCACATGCTTCATAGATAAAAAGAGTCTTGATCATGTTTGCTTACTGAAAAAAATCACTATATGGCCTAAAGCAAGCTCCTAGGCAATGTAATAAGAAGTGCTATAAGGTGGTGACAGAAATGAAATTTAAGAGAAGTGCCTATGACTACTACCTATACTACAAGGATTTAGAGAAGGAGGAAGTAGTCTACATGCTAGTGTATTTCGAAGACCTAGTCATCACAAGAATACTAGTACAGAGCATCTAAGAAGTAAAGAATGCTCTAAGGCAGAATTTTGATATGAAAGCCTAAGGGAAAGCTCAAAAGCTATTGGCTATGTTGGTACTGTTGTCGCCTGCAAACAAAATTAAAAAGAAACTAATTTTTGTCAATACAAAGTAATGTAGAAGTAGAAAGTAGGGATCGTTCCTACGAGGAATTTTTAATGGTAAAGGTTAGCGAGTTTAAAACTAAAACAAATAGGGGGTTTGGTTCACGTAATTTAAGAAATTAGAAATCACAAAAATTGAAAATTAAAAAAAGTAATTGGATATGAAAATTTAATAAACAAACCTTGGTTTCGTCTCACGAATGTTATCACACTAAAATTGATCCTTGATATAAAATTCAGTTAATCAATAAACATTTACTGGGGATTGTTTTCTCTTAAGTGTAAATGAATAGAAACATGTATTCTACGCATTCTTATTAATCAACAACCTAGATACGATCGTAGATTCAATTGAATAATAGCTTTAAGAACTAAGAAACCAATGAATAAGATATTACATGTATGACATGCATTTAATCAAGATGAATATCTTCTTAGAATTTTTGACAAATCCTAATTGCTACTTGCGATTAACAAAACTAAACGTCATATTTGATTAATCTAGCTATTGAATGAATCAATCCCTAGTTTCGCACCTAGAAATCAATCAAGTCAATTAGAAAAAGTAATTCAGAAGATATTCAATATTCATCAATGAACAATCTTTATTGAAACATCTCATGCATAATAGGTGATAACAAGGTTCCCCTAAACCAAGAAAATAAGTTTAGCTAGTCATAATGAAAGTAGAAATCAAAGAAATAACAAAAGAACTAGTCTCCATCCCTAGTCTTCACTAAATAATATGAAAATACCAAAAAAATGAAATAGAAACGTAAAGCTACCCTAAGGAAAAATCTACAGAAATTGCCAACTTGGTATAAAATAAGAGCTAATGTGAACAGTCGCATTTTTCCCTTTTTAACGCCTTCCGATCCCTTCCTTTTCTATCCTCTCTTGCAGATCAAGTCTCCCACATGTTCAGATTGTGAATCTCCATCAATCTGATCTTAAAAGATTATGAAAATCTCAAAAGAATCAGATTTAAATTTGAAATCAGATCTGCAAATTTTTCTTTTTCATCCTTAGACGTGCCCACGCTTAGTCACTGAATTGCTGCCAAACTTGGAATTTCGGATTTTCTTCATTTCTTTTGCATCTTTTTGATTCAATTTTATCTCTAAGGTGTTGAAAATCATCTAAGAACAATTATGAGACAATTCCATTAATTTTGAATAATAATTTCAACACATTAAAGAGAATTAAATATAAAATAAGCACAAATTGATAACTTAACAAATTCTCCCACACCAAACCTTTGCTTGCCCTCAAGAAAACATGTCAAATCACTACACTCCATCAATTCATCCTTCATAAGATTAAGTACACACAATCCATTAACTTGGGTCAGCAAGACTTAGGTTTCATATACATCATAATCGCTTTTCACCGATACAAATAAACAAAGTCAAAATAAGATATCCTTGTTCAAAAGTAAATATGAAACCAAAGTGAATTCTTCTCACATATTTCTCTTTAACGCTCATGTGTTTAAGGTCAAAGTGTTTCACTTAAATCTCTCTCTAATAGATTGCACTACCATAGGCTTGCAAATTCACCAGATATCATTCATTCGGATTACATAAGCTAAAAGATCATAAGGACTTTATCAAGGGTTGTATTGGAGCTAGGTTCGCTGGTGAGGTAAAAATGGGCAAAGGTTAATCACAAGCATTCACAAAGTATCAAACAAAAGGGATACTCAAATTAAAATTTTGAAATAAACATAAGACACAAAAGGTTACAACTACTCATACTAACTCATGCTACTATGCTTTATTCTTTTTTCTTTCTTTTTTCTTTTTTTCATCTTTTTGAATAACTCTAAACACAAGGGAAAACAATTTAAAAAAAAGAGAAATTGCTAGCAACAAAATTTAATAAACACATAAGCAGAAGTACCTAAAAAAAGTCTCATAATACAATATAGAACAAAAGTCCCAAATTACTCAGTGCTTCATTCAACTTGTGATAGGATACGGCTAATGGGGTTTTTGGGTTTCAATAAAAGGTGATCGATTGAAAAATAAGGTTAAAAGCTAAAAAATGTGTGCAAAGGGAAAGTAATTAGGTGAGTCATTTTTAAGCTAAAGTGTGTAAAAATAAAGAAGGCCTTAATCATGTCTATATCTCATGTAATCAATAAATTCAAACTGGTTTCGTGCAAGTTTTGAAGGCAACATGAATAGAGGACCATCACACAATTTAAAGAAATAGAATGACATAAAGATGATGCCATTTAGGCTCAAATTTCTGTCACAGGTTTAACTTAAGAATTCACTTCAATTCCATATATTACCTCATTACTCAAATGTCAAAATTTGACTAAGTTTACAAGATCAATTATTGCAATCAAACCAGATGATTCACTTTAGACTCACTTAGCCCAATTTAATTTCATGCACACACTTAATCTTATCCAAACTAATATGATAAAGCTTCATGGCTTAGCACCCAACACAATCATACCAAAACCAAAAAGACAATTAAAATCGCATAATCACACACATGAACTCCATATCCTTCCCCCACACTTAGAACAGGCATTGTCCTCAATGTCCAAAAATAATAAAAAACACAAAATAGAGATGAGAACATAAGTAGTTCCCTAGATTGAAGATGACGTATGCAATTTTTAAATGAATGATTGCAGCTTTGAAATCACAAATAGCAGTGTTGAAGTGAAAGATTGCATCTTCCTTTTCGAACATCTATAAACAAAAAAAACAAAAGAAAACTAGTAAAACACTCAAAACAAACACTCAAAAGATATGCATAAAAGAGAAAAACACACAAAAGAGAGGATAAATATAGGGTGCCTCCCATCAAGTGCTTATTTAAGGTCATAAGCTTGACCCTTGGCATATGTGCATTATCCATTATCGAATGGATACTTGAGTCCAACAGGAAGCACGCTCAAACTCCATGAGGAACTTAGAGCAACTTCCCTTGAAGTTGGATCCTTCTTAACACGATGCTCTATGACTTCTGATGAGCGGAACTTCATCGTTTCACCATTATACTCTAATATCCACTCGTCTTTTCGGGCATCGCCCTTTCTCACACTAGGATGGTCCTCGTAAGAGTAACACCAATGGTTGTGGAGACTCAACATCCTGCTTGTCACCTTTGATCTTCAGCTTGCTTGCCTACAGCTCGTTCAACTCATATGTGATTAATGACTTTTCTTCTTCTTGCTTCTCTTCTTGTTCTTCTTCTTTTACTTGTAAACAACTAGGAAAAGGAAACGAAATTGTATTATTGATAATATGAACTGCATCACTTACCTTAAGAGGTTGCACATCCTCCATCTTTTCTCGAACTATAACCTCTTCCTCTTCTATCTCCATTTGCTCTTCCTTTATTGTTTCTGGGTTCTACAAATGATCTCCACTCTCTGTAGGAATGCAAAAATCCTCTGCATCACTCTCCTGTTGGCTAAAAATTCTTACAGACACTAGAGATTCCATTCTCTCTGATAAATGGCTCAATTGATCTTCCAAGATCTTCAAGCTATTCCTCGTTACTTACTAGAATTGAAGAGTGCTCGTTGCCAAATTCATTACGATCTCCTCCCAAGACATCTTATTAGCTTGTGGGGGCAATGGTGGAGGTGGAGGTGGAGGGTTTGGCTCGAAATAGGACTGCTCTTTATAGTAGCTCAGTGGAGAAGCGAATCTGTACTGTGTATCCCACAAAAAGGAACACTTACAAAAAGATTAACTAAAAAATGAGCAAACTTCACATATCTTAGTTTGTTGGTCATCCCTCGGTACTTACGCGGTTAAGGGTGTGAAATTCGTTACTTGATGGTCAAATCTGGAAGTAGCAACAAATGGAAACTCATTATCATAATAAGGATAATATGAAAAATCAGAATCAAAAGCATATTGATAGTAAGCCATGCCGCTAAAAGATTGAAAAATCAGAAAAAGATGTGAAACTAAAATAAATAGAAGACAAGGTAACCAAGAACAATGAAACCAAAAACAAAAACAAAAACATCACTAAAAAATCTGTTAAGAAATTCCCCAGCAATAGTACCAAGTTTGGTTCACGTAATTTAAGAAATTAGAAATCACAAAAAGTGGAAATTAACAAAAGTAATTAGATCTAAAAATTTAATAAACAAACCTTGGTTTCAGATCACCAATGTTATCACACTAAAATGGATCCTTGATATAAAATTCAGTTCATCAACAAACATTTACTAGGGTTGTTTTCTCTTAAGTGTAAATGAATGGAAACATGTATTATATGCATTCTTATTAACCAACAACCTAGATACGATAATAGATTCAATTTAATAATAGCTTTAAGAACTAAGAAACCAATGAACAAGATAACATATGTACGACATGCATTTAATCAAAATGAATATCTTCTTAGAATTTCTAACTCTAACGTAAAGAAGATAATCCTAATTGCTACTTGCAATTAACGAAACTGAACGTCATATTTGATTAGTCTGGCTATTGAACGAATCAATCCCTAGTTACGCACCTAGAAATCAATCAAATCAATTAGAAAAAGTAATTCAAAAGATATTCAATATTCATCAATGAACAAACTTTATTGAAACATCTCACACATAATAGGTGATAACAAGGTTCCCCTCAACTAAGAAAATAAGTTTAGCTACTCATAATAGTAGTAGAAATCAAAGAAATAACAAAACAACTAGTCTCCATCCCTGGTCTTTACCAAAGAATACGAAAATACCAACAAAATGAAACAGAATCGT
>JANSVA010000007.1:1635828-1648039 GCA_025504915.1 Erythroxylum reticulatum
ACGAACAACACAAATACTCTCCATCCCTGGTCTTGACCAAAGAATACGAACATACCAACACAATGAAACAGAATCGTAAAGGTACCCTAAGGAAAAATCTGCAGAAATTGTCAACTTATTCTAAAATAAGAGCTAACGTGAACAGTCACGTTTTTCCCTTTTTAATGCCTCCTAATCCCTTACTTTTCCATCCTCTCTTGCAGATCACGTCTCCTACATTTTCATATTGTGAATCTCCATCAATCTGATCTTAAAAGATTATGAAAATCTCAAAAGAATCAGATTTAAATTTGAAATCAAATATGTAGATTTTTTTTCATCCTTGCACGTGCCCACACTTAGTCACTGCCAATCGTGGAATTTCAAATTTTCTTCGTTTCTTTTACATCTTTTTGATTCAATTTTATCTCTAAGGTGTTGAAAATCATCTAAGAACAATTATAAGACAATTCCAATAATTTTGAATAATAATTTCAACACATTAAAGAGAATTAAATACAAAATAAGCACAAATTGATAACTTAACATATGCAGATCATAAGGAATGAAGCAGAGAGGAAGCTATGGTTGATTCAAAGGGACCACATCATAAAAGTCCTATCTAAGTTCAACATGGAAGATGCTAAGCCTAGTTCTGCTCCAATTGCCACACACTTATAATTGATAACTACTAAGAGTCCAGCAACTAAAGCAGAACAAAAACAAATGCAGAAATATCCTTATGATGTAGGTATAGGTTGTATAATGTATATCATAATATGTACTAGACCTAACTTAGCCTATGCAATCAGCCTACTTAGCAAATTCATGGCTAACACAAGTCTAGAACACTAGCAGGGATTTAAAATAATACTTAGATACTTAAAGGGAACCCTAAATCATGGTCTATGTTTTTTAAAATCTAACACAATTTAAATGGCTATATAAGTGAAGATTACGCAGTAGATAAGGATACACACAAGTTATTATCAGCATAGTATTTAACACTTTTGGGCAACACAATAAGTTGGAAAGCATAACAACAATCAGTGGTATCCTTATCTACAATAGAAGTAGAGTATTGCGTAATCACAGAAGGCCTAAAAAAGATAATATGGCTAAAGGGGCTACTATCAGAAATCAAAATTCAAATCATAGAGGAAGTAATCTACACCGAAGTCAGAGCGCATCTTATTTAAGCAAGGATCCGATTTTGTATGAGCGATCGAAACACATTAACGTCTAACTCCACTTCATCAGGGATAAGATCAACAACGAAGAGGTTGACCTGAAGAAAATAAGAGGAGAACAAAATCTGTCAAATTTTGGAACAAAAATGGTTTCAATAAAGAAATTCATTTTCTATAGAGATCTTCTACAGATAAATTAAGCTCCTTAAAGAAAGAATACAACTTACTAGTCGATCTCACAACTTCGAAGAAACTAGGGTTTTTCTAAATTGCTCACAGATCTATGAACTGAGTGGAGATTAACAAAGAAGGTGGGAATAAATGTGATGATAATCACGTTTTCTCCATCAATCTACACTCAAATATAGCAAACAAAAAAAACAGATGAAGAATCGAAGGAGAGAAAAAGAGTGTCTGAAGCTTTCGAAGAAGGAAGAGAGAAGAACTCTCGAATGTTTGAATAAGTCAAAGAAAAAAACCTACGCCTAAGTCACATACATATGAGACTCACGTGAAGAGGAAAACATTAGAAGCTAAGACAAAACGCAGACGTATACAACATACACAAAATGCATAGTAAAAGCATACATTAGTTGGTCACATGAGGAGAACATGCATCATACCTAACTTATTCAAGCTCAACTAAAAGCATCTACCTTCAACTCATATAAATAAAGACAAATCTTAAGCATTAGTAACATATAGAATACAATCTTCTGATTCAAGAGAGAAGAATAAGAGAGAGTGTTAGAGTACATACTAAGGGCACTAGGGAGTTTTGTGAGGGAACTCTTACAGGTGTTTAGAAAACACCCAATCTTTTGTATTCTTCTTTTCTTGAAGGTAGTGAAAACCTCAGTGTGAGATTGACCCTTGGACGTAAATAGCTTTGTTATATCAAAACAAGTAAAATTCTTATGTGTTCTTTACATTTCTGCAACTCTCCATTTCTGCAACAATAAGTTCAAGTATCAACAATCATCAGTCTTGTAATAAAATAACAAAAAGCCATATAAAGATCCTAATAGAAATATAATGAATCTTCCAATAATGATCTTGAAGTTCGTGGCAGTTAAGGGAAATCATAAGAATATCACTAGTTGCCTACCTTATAGGATGTTGCTCATCAAGATTTTCACTTATTATGGAGTTCCTTTTAAAAATCTGAATTGGTATTCACCAGCTAAGTTTCACCCTTCTATTCCCTACCAATTTGGATGCAAATTGTAAAATAATGTCTGGGTAGAAAAAAGATCTGAAAGAGTAGCAGAAAACTTAGATCTTACTCTAGATTAACAAACTCATGTCCCTCCTCAGGATGAAGATAGTGCAAATATCTAAAAAAATTGCAAGACATTCAAGCAAATCAAGAACAAATATGAAAACAAATAGACAGCATGCAAAATCAGCTTCTTACATGCAGATTTTGCTCAAAAAAATCTTTGAAACTCTTCGATAACTCTATTACTATTTTTTCTACCTAGCTTATTCGTACTTGTTATAGTCTTGTGAATGTTTAAGTTCCTTACTCCCTATATTTTTTATAATGGCAAAGGGGTAGAATAGTTAATGATATACATTGGATGCATCTTTCTTTGCATCTTTGATATATTTTCAATTGCGATGATATATTTGTTGTCGATGATATTTTCTGCTAACTGCTGCTAAAATGTTATTGAAATTGTGAGGTTTAATAGACTCCTTCCTTTATAAGTAAGGCTCCTTCTTTTTATATATGTGAGTAAGAACATATAAAGTTTACAGGTATCTTTCGAAGTCCTTTATTATTATTTGAATTTTGAAAATGTATCTACTATTTTTTTCATTATCAAAAAGGGGAAATTGTTAGCTCAAGGGTTATGTTAAACGATTTTGATGATAACTTTATAATATTTCAAAATTCAAATTAGATTTATTTCCTTATATAGTCAACGGTATAATTCTTAAAAGGAAATGAAATCATAAGAAAATTACTTTCTTTCTTACAGGAATCTTCTTTATGAACTTGCCTATTCAGAAATGATTCCATAACATCCATAAGTTTTTACGAATTTGAATAATCATCTCCGAAAGCGTTGACAGAATGTTATTCTTAAATATCGAAGATTTTAGCAGGAAAGATATCGTTGATTAAGCAACATCTAGTTGAGGAAAATATCTACTTAAAAAAAAGCCACTGCATTTATGAAAGATATGAGACTTGCAAAATATCCTAGCAGCATCAATATTCTTAAAAGTTTTATCAAATTCTTTGTGCCTTGGAAAGTGAAATCACTCTATTGAGAGAGATTTTTAAATCCTCTATATATTTCTTGTTGAGAGCTTGTAGAGTTTTGTTAAACACTACGAGTGTAGAACGTTAAAAACCTTGAAAAATATGTACCTGTGAGTTTGGAGAGGCTCGTGAAAATTTACTATTTAGATTTTATAGTGAAACACTCAAGTTGAAACTTGGGAATTGGATGTAGGTTTTGTTATAAGTCGAACTAGTATGAATTGATGATGTTATTCTTTCTCTCTTCCTAACTATTAAATTTCCGCATTATAAGTTTGTGTTTTCAAGAGGCTCCTTCGGTTTTACAATAAGTTCCTTCTGTTTTTCTATCGTAAGAGGTTCTTTTCATTTTTTAGCGTTAATAGACTCCTATTGATTAAAATGTTCCTTTCGTTTTTTATCAATAACAGACTCCTATCAATTAATAGGCTCTTTTTCTTTTGAGCAGTAGCAGGCTCCTTTCTATTAACAAGATCTTTTTTTTAGGTTTAGCATGATCTTTTCGAAAGTTGATAGGATCTCCTATTTGTAGACTTATTTTTGTTTGGAAGGATATTATCATTTTTAAAGTATCTTGCAAATTTGTGATTTTTCCTAATCAATCCCTAGAGTTTTTAAAATCAGCCGGTACTATTCGAAAAATTCTGTATCTGTCAGTGCCCATGAGGAATACAATAATCACTTATACCGTTCCGTTTTTCGGCTAGTACGGTACCTTCCAGCTATTGGTTGAGATTTCAACTCAAAATACTAATTTTATTTAACTTTTTTAAAGGAAAAAATTGTAATTAATTTTAAATAGAAGATTTTAATATAATAGATGGGTGAAGTATATCATAATCCCAAGAAAGAAAGAGAAAAGCTAAATGTATAATTCTCTATTTAGTAATAAGAATTTTTCTAGTGACAGTACGTACCGTATTTTCGAAAAGTATATAATTATATCAATATAAAGGAAGTTAGAATGTAATAGGGCTTATTTGGGACGAGAGGCATTTATAAAACACAGCATGTTGGACGGTTCGAATCAACAGTTGGTATTAATAAAACAAAAACAAATACGTAAGAGCCGACGACATCCCTTTCCTAAGTAATTTCCCTGATATAAAAAAATAAATTGAAATTTCCACCTCTAAAAGAGATAAAACACAGGCTTCCAAGAAGCTAATCTTTCAGGAAACATGTCCATGGATTGTTTCCACATTTTAAGCTATTAGACTTGAAATTCCTGGGTAGGATTAACTAGGGGAATTAAAGACTTTCAAATTTACATCTCAGTGGTTTACACAAATAGTACTGACCACAATTCTGATTGGAATAACAGATGACCAACCCAAAAACTAGTTTGAACCTTCTTAATATAACTTGGTAAATGCGGACAAACATCAATAGATTGAAGGCAGCTGATCAACATACTTTTGAAAGATAATGCTTAATACTTGGAATTTGCAGGAATAGAAAAGCAGATGCTATCATTCCTGTATAATTCTCGTAGGTAGTTAGGAAATTGTTTGGTGGGTAAATCGTTAAGAAGAATATATATATCAAAGACATTCCACACGCTCTTTTATTCAGTATGTTAGGACTTAGAAAATGGTTTTATAAAGAGAGCTTTTTAGGTTGATGGGTCTAAAATCTCACCGTCCTGATGAATTTTCTGCTTCATAATGAATAATGTAAACAAAGGCTTGACGCCTACGCCAGCAGACGTATTCCCATGAAATCCAACGCAAAGGAAAGAAAATTAGCTGAAATAAAGGGCTATGTCTTCTTTAAAATGCCTATGGAGATGGGGCCCTATTCGTTGCGTCAAGCTAAATAGAAAGAATCAGGTTTTGGAAATTTCGTATCCCTCCATCCAGTACCTACTCCACCAGTCATGTTTAAATAAGTTGTTAAAATATTCATAACTTACTTTGAAAACCCTCAAGTCTTCGCACCAGATCCTCATTGACAAGAAGACCTTAAATTATGTTATATTTGGCACTAATTCTTATAGTGGAAGTTTGAAAAACTTAAAATAAGGATAGACGTTGACTATTGGTGGGGTTAGCTTTATTCTCTAAGTCACTTCTTTCGGATGTAGACTGTTGAGCAGAACACAAAGTTTAATATTTAAGAATCAGAATAGGGTAGGTATTAATGTCTATGATTATCTAGACATGATTTGATCACCACTAATCTGTTTGACAAACCTGAACCAATGGAGTGAAGTGATTAAAACAAAAAATTTCTAGTTTCATTCTCCTTCTTATCTTGATATTTGTAAAACCTGATAACAGTATTTTAATCTTTTAAATTTAGTTTATTAAGATGTTCTTAATACACTTCATAGTTTCACGCTGTGAGTCATTTGACAATTACCTACAGTAGATGTATGTGATTTATTCTTGCACATTTCTCAAGCTTACGCTATGTCAACATTCAGAAGACGCAGAAACATGAATAGTATACAAAGGCAGACCGGGGGTAGCACCAGCTTGAATACTTGCTCTCTTACATGTTTCTGACATTCACATTACGTAATATCTGGAGATTACATAGTTAATAGCAATAATAAAAAATTGAATTACTCCACTCAATTTAATTATAAAATTTGTTGCGAGACAAACAATATAATTCTCTAAAAAAATCAATTAAATATCAACGACAAGAAAAAATTTATCAAAGTTACAACAACAAAACAATACAAGAATAAGAAACTTTAAACGATAAAATAAACATCAAGATTTATGTAAAAAAAAACCTCTAGTGTATAGGGAAAAACCACGAAACAAACCAAAAAGTAAATATACTAAATTCAAAGAATTTATAGAAAAAGTTGATCTTACCTCTTAATAACAAGTTATCTCATAAAGTTTTGGGATTGAGAAGTCAAAGTTGATGTTACAATCAACAATCACTCAAACCAATCATCTAATTAAACAATCAAACACGGATGAGAATACAACATTCTTTACTCTCTCTATATTTTTCCTCACTTTTGGACGTTGTGGCTGCACTCCTTACAAAATCCTGCATGTTTTTTTCTCTTTTATATCATGAAATAAATCTTTCTGCAACTGACATGGTCACTTACACGATTGTATAAGTACTTGTGTATCTTCCAGTAATGGCTTATTCATACATATACATGGTTACAAAGAGTTAAATATTCTCCATACACGATTGTGTAACTTCACATAGGCATGTACACGGGTATGTACAAAACCGTGTATGTCTTTGCCTCTTCACAATTTCTTCACACGTTTATAGAGAATTTATATGATTGATCTACACGGTCGTCTAACTCAAAATATGGACGTGTAGCATTCTTTGCGATCGTATATCTCCCCAGAAGAGATTCTTCCATCTTGTTTTCACTTGTTCGTCATTCCTACAAACCATAAAGCTGACTATAATTGCTGAAAATCTCAAAATAGAGTTAGACACTCATTAATTTCCCCCTCCAACCATATATAGAGGAGACACATTATTCCCTATTATCTACTTGATATACATCCTAACAAGTTTACTACAAAGCTCTTGCTTGTTTCTAGGAACCACTTTGGTCAACAACACCATTTAAATTAGTATGAACCTTTTTTAACATTAATTTTGCTCTTCTATCATAGCCTTCAACCATCTAACATCTATATATTTTGTACGGGAATGATATATTGTATTTTTGCTCAAGTCAATCGCACTTTGACTATTACAAAATGCTACATAATCTTCTTGCTTCACGTCTAACTCTTGAAGGAACCTTTTTATCTAGAGCATCTCCTTACTAGCTTCCACTTAGCTACATATTCTTCTTCAGTCATAAATAAAGCCACACACTTTATAGCTTGGATTTCCATAAGATGGCTCCCCTTGTAAACTTAAATAGAAATCCTGAAGTGAATTGCCTTCGATCAAGATCTTCAACCGTATCTACATTTGTAAAACCTTCAAGATTTGACTCACCATCACCAAAGCATAAACTCCACTTTGATATGCCTCTCAAGTATTCTAGAATCCATTTTACTGCTTCCCACTGATCTTTCCTTGGATTTAACAAGAATATGCACACCATGCTAACAATTTGAGCAATATTTGGCCTCCTGCTCACCATTGTATACATCGAAGACCTACTACAGTTAAGTATGGAACAAAAAACGTACCATACTTCTCCTTTTCTGTTGAGAGACATGAAAAATTACACAACTTAAAGTGAGATGCCAGTGGTATGCTAACTAGCTTAGCATGCTACATATTGAACCTTTCTAGCACTTTTTCAGTATATCTCTCCTGAGAAAACCACAATCACTCCTCCTTCAGGTCTAAAGTTATCTATATGCCTAAAATCTTCTTTACAAGTCCTAAATCTTTCATATCAAAATATTTGGACAAGTTCTCCCTTAAGTTTTGGATTCTTCCAATGTCTTTGATCCACAATAAAAATATCATTAATATAAAGAAGAAGAATGATTAAGTTCTTACATGAAAACTTGAAATATATGAAAGTATTGCCTTAAGTTTGATTGAAACCATGATCTTTCATAGATTAATCAAACTTCTGATATCACTACCTTGGAGCTTGTTTTAAGCCATAAAGACTTTTTTTTAACATCCAGATCAAATTTTCCTTGCCTTTAGCTTTAAAACATTATGGCTACTCTATGTATGTCTCTTCTTCCAAACCTCTATGTAAGAAGGTTGTTTTAACATTTAGTTGTTCGAGTTTAAGATATAAACAAGCAACTCAAAACTATTCAAATTAAGGTTATCTTGACTACAGGTGAAAAGATTTTATCAAAGTCAATACCTTTCTTTTAACTGAATCCTTTCATTACTGGCTTGCCCTCTACTTTTCCAGCTTGTTACCATATCTCTTTATTTTAAACACCCATTTATTCCTCAATGCCTTTTTACCTTTTGGAAGCTTTATAACCTTAAATGTATTATTCTTCTTCAAAGAATCTATCTCTTCCTTTATAGTTGTCAGCTCAAAATCTTTGTCTTCATAAGATGCAACCTTTTGCACATTCTTAGGCTCCCCCTCAGTAGTAAATAACAGGTATTTAGAACTCTAATACCTCATAAAAGGTCTTTTGTCCCTTGTCGACCTTTAAAGTTATGTTTCATTAGCTATTGGATCCAACTACTTCCCTTGCTCATTATCCTCAATAGGTTCATCTCCAGTAATATCTGGATGTGGTTCATATAGTTTATCATTATCATATTGTATTTGATCACCACTAATGTGTGTTTGGTTAGACAATTCAACTTCTTCACCTGTAGACTGCTCAATACTCAAAGAAATTACTGAAGAGATAATTATGACATTTAATGAGATGTAGTGTGATGATTTACATACCTCCACTTAGAAAATCAACACCTTTCTCGTGCTCCTAGAATACCACATCTATACTACTGACCACCTTCTTTGGGTCATAAAGTTCAAAGCTAAATTGATCACCATCATATCTAACAAAGATGCAAGGTATTAACTTTGAGTTAAGCTTCTTTCTCTAGTCCTTGGGTACGTTTCTAAATACCTCGCAACCAAAAACTCTTATATGATAATATATAGGATCCTTGCCGATCCACGCTCTCTTAGGAATCTTAAAATCCAATGGAATTTAATCAAATAGACTGCAGGTCGAACTAATTCTCCCTAAAATGTCATTGGCAATATAGAAATCCTAAGCATGAAACAAAAATTCTCCACAACGATTATATTCTCCCTCTCAATAACTCTATTCTATTGTGGAGTCCTTGGTTTAATTTTATGCCATGTATAGTATTCTTCAACCACCTTGGAAGTATACTTCCCTTCATTGTTTGTTTGTAGGCACTTCAACTTCCTCTCAGCTTTCCTTTCTATCACAACATAAAACTTCTGGAAAATTTCAAACACTTGACTCATAGAGTTTAACAAGTGCATCCAAGTCTTCCTCGAAGCATCATCAATGAATGTAACAAAATATATGTTACCTCTTATTGACTCCTCCTTAATAAGACCATAGACATCTGAATGCACTAACTCCAATAACTTCAAATTCCTTGCAAAACTTCTTTTTAAAGAGATTTTTTGCTGCTTTCTAGCCAAGCAATGATTGCAAGAATTAAATGGTTATAAGTTCTAAACTAGGACAAGAGATTTTTTAGCCAAAAACTTAAATCACTTCTCAGTCATGTGTCCCAATCATCGATGCCACATATTTGGTGAAGATTCCTTTTTGGTTGTGTATACTTCTCCACCACCACATATATTTAAGTGTCTTGTATAGTGAGTAATATAACTCTCCTTGGGCAGCAGTCATGGCACCTTGATATTTTCCACTTCCTATCCCTGAAAGTTTGTTGAAATCCTTCTTGATCTAACACAATGATTGATAATAGATTTAGTTTTAGATCAAGGATGAGTTGTACATCTCTTAAGGTCAATAAACATCCGACATTTTTCTGAACTCAGATATCACCCATACCTACTATCTTAGTAGAACTTTAGTTTCTCATCTTTAAACTCCCAAAATCTTTGCTCTTATAGCAAGAAAAATACTCCATCTTTGGAACAAAATGAAAAGTTATTCCTATATCAATCAACCATTCAAAACAAAAATTGTTGACATGGAAAGATTCACTAGTTTCACAAACTAGGAGCATCTCATTATCTATGCTTGAAGCAGTTACCCCTGTACTATTATCATCACCAACATCTTGATAATCTTACTTTTTTAATCCCTCTTTCACTCACAACAAAACCTTGTAACATGTCATGGCTTATCACAATTGTGACATGTCTTCACGTCTTTGTCACCTCTGGACTTTGAATGATTCTTAGACTTTTCAAGACCTTTGGGACCCTACTCTTGTTCATTCTCCTGCATTATATCTCAAAAGCTTGCACGTTGTCGACTCTAACCTCTATTCTTATGATTTCTTTATTAAACATACCCTCTTTGATTACATCGAAAGAGAGTACATCTTTAGGAACTGAGTTGCTAATCATCACCACTAGTATTTCCCAGCTATCTGATAACAAACTCAACAAGAACAAAGGTTGAAGCTCATCATTAAGAATAATCTTTATTATAGTAAGCTTGTTGATTATGTTCTAGAAATCACTTAGATTCTCTGACGTTAATTTTCCAGCTTTTAACTTCAAATCCACATGCCTCTTAATCAGAGAGGCCTTGTTATCAGTTGTCTCCTTTTTATATAGACCTTTTAGGTTCTTTCATAGCTCAAAAGAGTTTATTTGTTAAGACACATGGTTGAATATGCTGATATCAATCCATTTTCTTATAGCATCCAGATTTTTTTGTTTCATCTTTTCCCATTCTTTATCTGACATCTTTTTAGGTTTTGAAGGAACATCATCCTTCACACCTTTGTCCATGTCAATAGGATCAAAGAGATCCTTGCAATACAAAAGGACCTCCATCATGGGCTCCATATTGAGTAATTTGGTGATGTTAACTCGACCATAGAGTTGTTTCCACCTTCTATTACAACGACTCTAATACTACTTGTTAGGAGACAATCATCATAACTATCTAAAAGATCAATTAAATGTCAACAATAAGAAAGAACTCTTCAAGTTGCAGTAGCAAAATAATATGAGAGTAAGAAACTTAAACGATGAAACAAAATTTAAGATTTACGAAGAAAATCATCCAATGTAGAGTGAAAAACTACAGGGTAAACCGTCAAATAAATCCACTAAACTTAATAAGGATTTACAGAAAAAGTTGATTCTTCACCTCCAACAACAAGTTGTCTCACAAAATTTCAGGATTAAACTAAAATTGATGTTACAATCAATAATCACTCAAACCAATAATCAAAACAATCAAATGAGAACGAGAATATAACATTTTTTGCCCTCTCTCTATTTTTCCACATTTTTGGACGTCGTGGTCACACTCCTTACAAAAATAGTGCTAGACACTCATCAAAATTTTGAATCGATTAATTTTTAATCTAATTTATCTTAACAATTTTTGTTATAAACAATCAATCGGTTTAATAATTATTCAATCGATTTTTATAAATTAATAGTTTTCCTAAATTAAAATAAATCAGTTAGTTTTTATTTTATAGCCATTTTCTTTAAATAAATTTCAATTTCTTCAATGGATAAAATAATATCTTTCTTTAATCCTATTTTAAATTCTTCAATTTTATTCAATCTAGATTATATATTAATTTTATGACAGTAGTGTTTAACCTTTAAACTTCAAAATTTTATCTTATCAATTTGATTTTTGGTGCAGTTTTAAGACATTAGTATAGAGAGAACTTCAATACATAATCATAAACTGGGTTGGTTGAATGTGAAGGACGTATAAAGAATGGGGCTGGAGTTTTCAGATCGAAGGGAAAGGCATTTTAGCTAGGAATTGGTTGTGGGGTAGGCTGAAGCTAACAATGAGAAAGAAAAGACTACACGCAGAGATAGCAACACAACTTTAGTTCGATAGTAAATTGCTATTGCTCAAATCTAAATGTTTTGTCCTTAAACAAGTCAACAAAACATTAATGGCCTGTTTAGTTAAAGGAATAGAATAGATAGGGAATTGAATATTTATTCTTAGGAATAGAAAAGATAAGAAATAGAACATAATAAATATTACTTTGTTTGGTTTAAGAAATGGAATATAAAAAAAAATTCTATTCAAATGTTTAGTTTGAAAATATAAACTTGGAATAAAAAAGGAATAAGTAACAAAAATATCAAAATATTATTATTATTATTATTATTATTATTATTATTATTCACTTTATTATTCTTATT
>JANSVA010000007.1:1658470-1668483 GCA_025504915.1 Erythroxylum reticulatum
AATAGTCCTTCAAGGACTAGAAGCCAGCTTCAAAAAAGGATTTCGAACATATGGAGGACAAAAAATACATTCCTCAGTCATGATATCTCTGGCCAAAATTACACCAATAACGGTGCATAACTTTATATATATATATACATGATTGCTCGATCCTAAAATTTTAAAAGTATTAAGCATAAAAGCATACACGTATAGAAACTAGTAGTATTCCTTGTTTAAGAAAAATTCTACTTCGACCACATAATAAAACAACGTCCCTATTCAAACACGCAAAATCAAATTCTTTTTTATTATTTACCAAAATCCAGTAGTAAATAACTCAATTACTAACATGATAATCAACTTCAATATTTTTTTGATAAATTAGATAATTTATAAATCATGAGTAAAAGGGTTTATGTACATAGGCAGAGATTGTAGAAAAAACCAATCTCTTACCACTACAAAGGTACAGACTTGATACACCCTAAAAGTTGTAACATCTATACAACTTCAACCACACAACAAAACAACGTCCCTATTCAAACATGCAAAATCAAATTCTTTTTTCTAGTATTCACCAAAATCCAGCAATACACAACTCAATTACCAATATGACAATAGACTTCAATATTATTTAGGATTCTATCACAACTATAAGATTATCCATATACCTTTTGAATCCTAGTCATTATCCAATTAATATCTTTTATGTCCAATTAATCAATAATGCCAAAACATATATCCTAACAATCTTCCCCATTTTGGAATTGTTTATGACAAATATGAAACTCCCCTTAAATAACATAATTGGACATATAAGTATCAAATTAACAATTCATATGACAAATTCTCCCCCTTAATCAAACATCAAGTTCTAAAGAACATCATGTATATCCAATCATCCAAATTTCTCCCCCTTGGGACAAAAAGATGCAAAAAAGTAAGACGAATAGTCACTCATAGACCTTTAAATCTCCCCTTGAATGGAACATTCACCATAAACAATCTGATATCTTCCCCTTTGGGACAAAACAGTATCAAAATGAATAATCATATCAGAGGAAGAATTATAAGCACGTCAAGAAGACAAATTACCACCATTCAAAACAATAAGAGATATGCCCGAAAGATAGAAAGATACCCAAGAGAGATCCATACCGATGAGAGAGCTAAGGAGTCTTCGGTGGAGCCAAATAGAAGTCCCAATGCAAACTACTAAAAAGATGGGACAAAAATAGCAACATAAAACTAAAGAACAAAAAAAATCTTTCTTTTTTTTCATTTTGATTTTTTTATTTTTAACAACACAAAAAATACATAAAAAATGTAAAGCATACTATCCTTTTGCCCCTCAAAGAATCTCAAACCTGGGCCTATTCTTTGTTACAATATCTCGGTCATCGGTTTCTTCTTCAAAAGTAATTAGCTTATCCTCTATTCAACCAATTACTTTACAAATAATAACTAACTGTGAATTTGTATATTTTCTTATTTTTCCTTCACTACGTTTTTGTTCTTGTACTTGACGCTTTCTAATCTAAGCTTGCTTCGATACCATGTGATGCTGTCATAAATTTAATAGAGAGTGTCTAGATTTTTAGTTTTGACCCCTTTGAAACATCACTTGTAACATCTTATAGTATCTCGGCCTTATGTGCCCGATAACTCCATAAAAATGACACATTGGTACAAATCTTTGATTCTTTCTTTATGTTTTTTCTTCTCGGACAAATCTGGGCATATTATTTTTCTCCTCATTCACTTTAGAGCATTCACCCTTATAGCCAATGCCTTGAAGATCCCCTTTAACTTTACCAATTTCCATTAACTTTTCTAATTTTTCTGTGCCTCCATTCAAAATTCTCAATCCTTTTTTAGTATTAGCTTGTTGTTTGAAGTTGTTCTTCAATGAGTTCCCACCTTTTTGCCTAAAATCATATCTGTCCTTTTTTACTCTCTTCAACCACTTACTGAATTCTCGTGTTAATAGCTCTACCTCCTCATTCTCATCGAATTCATCTTCAACGTCATTCACGACTTTACCAATATCGGCTTGCAATGATAATCCTTTCTTCTTCTCTCGATTATCTCTCAACAAATTTATTTCAAAATTTGTATGAATTCTAATCACCTTGTCCAATGACAAGTCATTAATGTCATAAGTCTCCTCGATTGCTGCAATTTTTGGAATAAATCTTGGAGGTAATCATCTCAACATCTTTTTGACTAGTTTCAAATTAGAATATTTCTTCCCGAGTTGATGTGCCTGATTTGCTATATCGCACAATCTTTCATGAAAGTCTCCAATAGTTTCATTTTTATCCATCTTTAGTTCTTCAAACTTTACAACTAACATCTGTAGTTTTGACACTATCACGTATTTAGACACTTCATGAATAGTCTGCAACATATCCCACGCTTCTTTAGCCAATTCACAGGTTGATATCATTGAGAAGCGTCTTTCATCAACAGCACGGAAAATTGCGTGTAATGCTTGTGAGTTTCCAAGTGCTCTTTCTTCTTCGGCTCTTGTCCATTCAGACGGATCTTTTAGAATTGTCTCTCCTTTATCACCATTAATCATCGGATATGTCCAGCGATGTACTACCAATTTCCATGCTCTTGTTACCTATACCTGAATAAAGACCCTCATCAGTGATTTCCATATAGAATAATTGGAAAAGTCTAATAGCAGTGGCCTGATAATTGATGCTCCTTCTCTTATGGTCATGTTTGTGAAACTAGGATCTTCACCAACTTGCTACCAAGTTCTGAATCGGTGACCTTGCTCTGATACCAATTGAAAAATCGAAGTGGGTGGTAGTTTCGCGAACTTTCCGATTCGTTTATAACAAACAAACAAAAATCAGAAAATTAAGAGAACAAAAAATAAATTAACATCGCAAATTTGATAACGCAATTTGGCACACCTTGCCTACGTTAGCAGGGCCCTCATCCAGCTTAATCACTTTCACCGAAGTATAATAGATTTACCCAATGCTTTACTAAGCTAGCACCACTCAACACTTGACACTATCTCTCAATCTCACTTCCCGTGAAAGAATTTCACACCCAATAGTACGACCACTTCATACTAACCTCAATAGAGGATTTACACAAACTGTTTAATAATAAAGATAATTAAACGAACAACTCAAGTGATTAAAATAACTAGAAACAAAAATGATAACACACTTAAGATAAAAGAGAGGAACAACTTTCCGAAAGGATCAACTCCACTAAAATAGATTTGAAAGTTGTCGCAAAAACAACGGGGTGATTCATATAAACACCAACACAAAGCCACAGCTGCACCGATAACAAATTCATCAACTAAGATATACGCAACCCATAAGGAAATCAATTAATAATAATTGTTGCCCTTGAATTTTTTACACTTGGCCACACCTTTTAAAAATTCCAGCAACCACTACCTTGGCCACAAATTAGCAACCCATGCATACCACCATATCTATGTCTTTTAGGAATTCCATTAACTAACCCACTCAAACCACAGCTGTGTTTTCAATCTTCAATTAACTCACCCACTTCACAAATGCACTCAATCTTCAATTAACGTACCCACTTCACACATGCACTCAATCTTTAATTAACGCATACATTGTTTAGTTGTCTTCAAAACACACACCCCAATGTAGTGTTTTGTTCATTGATAATTAATGCATCTCAATGCTATGCTATACACGCAAGTTTACTCTCTTTCTACACACTCATCGCCACATGGTTACCCCATAACCCAGCTGCAATATATATGTTTTGTTACCACACAACCTAGCAGCAATATCTATCTTTTTTTTTTTACTTCAACAAGAGATTCACATCTGTTTTACGTAGGAGTTGTGCATGACACAAACCCACTTAACTAAGAAGAATTCTACTTCAACCACACAACAAAACAATGTCCCTATTCAAACATGCAAAATCAAATTCTTTTTTCTATTATTCACCATTCTAGTAGTACATATCTCAATTACCAACATGAAAATAGACTTCAATATTATGTAGAATTCTATCACAACTAGAAGATTATCCATATAAGTTTTGAATCCTAATCATTATCCAATTAATATCTTATATGTCCAATTAATCAATAATGCCAAAACATATATCCTAACAAGTTCTATGCTCAAGTTAAATGCGATATTTACTAATAATATACTCTACAACATTGATTACATTAAATTCGAGTTCAATCTCTTGTTTTTTGTCACTAATTAACTGTTCATACATGGGTAAGTTCATCTAGTTCAACTCAAATAGAGTATATTATCTTTTTTCTTTGATTGAAAGAGATTAACTACAGCAACATTAAGCCACAACTCTAGGGAACAAGATCCCTGTTATATCCTCTACTAGGATACCAAGACTACCTACTGGAGGCATCTGTAAAAAATGGATTCCAACCACAAAATCCTTTGCATAGTTGGCAAGCCAATCAGCGAGTCTATTACCTCCGCTATAAACATGTCGAGGCTTCACATTCCAGTCTCTAACAAGCAAATTCTGTATGCATCATACTAAAGAACTCTGTATGTCCTAGCAAGATCGTGAGGATGAGAGGATGTTTGTGAAAACTAGAGAGTCCACCTCTACCTCAATTCTCCTGTAGCCAAGATCCCACACCAGCATCAATCCAGTGAAAACTCCCCATAACTCTACAGAAATAGAGGTATAGAAGCCAATATTATGAGTGAAGCCTCATACCTAAGCCCCAACACTATCCCTCATAACACCACCTGCTGCAGCCCATGAAGAGGAGGATTTGTAAACCCCATCTATGTTTAGTTTAATTCGGGAAGGTCTCGACCAACCTATCAAATATTCCTGTTGATGTCTTGTCCTACCTAAAGTGTGACTAAACATTATTGTAGTTTTCTCAATCCAGGAAACATAATCCATTACAATGACATGAGGATTAGATGGTCACATGAAGCTGGCGTCGAAATTGCATTTGTTGTGCAAAACTAGAGAAACCAACAAGCAATACTAAAAATCACTTCCCATTCGAAACCATTTACCTTATGCTTGTTTGTCAAATTATCGCTAAGCCAGTCTTGTTTGCTCCTAATAAGAAATGATTATTGGTTATAGACTGGGGAAAGGACAACCATAAAGATTGAGCACAAGGACAGTCCCTCACTACATGGATGTTAGACTCACTTGCTCCACAACTGGGACATGAATCATCTATAGATTAGTGCATTATACACCATTGTCGGTTAGATAAAAGTCGTCCTCTTAAGAGGAGCCAGAGGAAAGCTCGGTTCTGATGAGGCCTTGCCCACTTCCAAGCTAGCGTCCAAGTGTGGTTCCCATCTTGAATGTTGTTCTGGTTGATCAAAGTATATGCAAACTTAATGGAAAATAGCCCATTCGCAAAATCTTCCCACACTAACCTGTCTTCACCAAGATCATTATTGGGGGGAATGATGCCAGCAATCGCCATGCAAACCGATACTAGCAACAAACCACTACAAAAAAAACAAGGCATTTTGCGATGTTTTTAAAATATCACAGAATATCCAAAAATGTCACAGAATGTATTCTACGAATGTGGTGTAAGAAAAAGATTTATGTGACATTTTATGTAAAACGTCAAGGAAAACATTGACATTCCGCGACGTTTATAAAAAGTCACTAAAACTTTGGACAATCCGCGATGTTTTTAAAAAACGTCGTAGAATCTCTAACATTCCGTAACATTTTTTAAAAACATCGCAGATTGTCTAACATTTCGTGACTTTTTTAAAAAACTTTGCAGATTTTCTAAAATGTCGCAGAATGTGAAGGAATCTGTAATGTTTTTTTGGAAACATCGCGAAATGTCTTTTGCGACATTTTTAGAAACGTCGCAGAATGTCTTCCACGATGTTTTTATTATTATTTGTATTATTTTTTCCATTTTTTTCATTTTTCGAAAATCATATTAATTTAATAATTATTTTTTAAAATATAATTTTTAATCTTATTTGTTCAATAACTATTCAATATTATTTATGAATTTTATTTATTTAATAATTCTTCAATTTTTTAATATATCATTAATTTTAATAATTATTCATGTATCACAAGAATTTCCTACCTGTAGACAATGTATTATTTAATTGCAATTCTTAAACATATCATAATACACTTATAAAGTGTGATGACAATTAGCTAACAAAATAAAATAATTATGGAAAATCAACATTTTTTAGAAGCATTAAACATCTTTTGCATATTTCATAGGATCAATAGATATGATAAGAGAACAACCACATGGTAGGTATTCTTTTGGAAATTACAAGTTCTTATCATTTCTAATTCATACAATTTTTATTCTCCAGTTGAGATGTCCATGTAATCCACCATGAATCTACTAAGGGTGCTGCAGTATACGCTAGCTTAAGATTTTCATTCACACTCTTTGTTGGTCTCTTTGACCTCTTGGATCTCTGCAATGGTTGACCTGCACTTGGAAAAGGATGATCCAATTCATTGTCAATTAAAGTTAATTCATTCATCCTCTGCGAATACCTTGATTTTAATTAATTAGTCTGTTTGTCAGACATTTTTCTCTAAGAAAGAGCAAAACTTTGTAAGTAAAAACCAGAAGAGCCTAGATGTAGATGAATTGTGACCTGTTATATGCAATAATGGCATAATGGCTTTGTCATATCGTGGTGAACCTGAAAGGAAAACAACTTCAATGTTGGAAACCACTTGGATACATCTAGAGAATATGAAGGCTTCAGTCATCAGGGTTTGGCCACTTTTCAAGGTAATAATCTTCACAGATGCAGAGGGTGAAGGATTGTATATAATTTTGAGAATGCTCGTCAGGAATGTTTTAAATCAATAAAAATCTAAGGAACTCATAAACTGATTACATATGATTTTTTTAAGAACGTTAACAAAAGTCTTAATATGGAGCAACTAAATTAATGATTGGAGGCTTCAATAAGGAAAAAGCATCAAGTCAAAGGACTAAAAACATGGTTGTTCTAGACAAAAATTAGACAAATGGTACACATAAAGTCCATTGCTCAACAAGTACAAACACTTAATGAATATGAGACATGTCCTACAATATACTCAATATAGCCCAGCTATATTGCATAGTTAAATCAATACCTTTGGCTTTGGTAACCTGTTCCCATTTCGTAGGAGGTTTAGGCTTTGGAATCTAAAACCAAAAGATAAGACGTTAAATGGATTTTCAAGCTAAAATATTCATAAAAACACTTTTTCTTCTAGCATCATATATGTCTAATTCAGAGAAAGGGCGGAGAGAAATAAAATAGATGTGATGCACAAATTATCCTTCCTAGAAGAGGCATGTAATTAACACCATCCAGTCCTCCCCTCACTCTGTAAAAAAAGATCAAAAATTAGCAAAAGAAGACCATGGATCTCAGGGAAAAAGTGAAAACATTGCACTCTCCATATTTAAAGGAAATTTGACAACACAACCAAAGAATGGTTATATAAAGTGGAAGGAACATCGTACATGTTTCTCCCTTGGCAATTTCGTTGTCGGAGGAGGGAGCTTCATAATTGGACGACCTAATCTTTAGTTGATGGTAAGTGAAATAGATGATCTGCAATGGCTTGAACTAGCTCAATACCTTTTCTTAGGCATTCATTCACCAACTTGTCCCTAAAAAATTGCAAAAGGAACAAGAATAAGAAGTAAAATATAAGCATGTGGATCTAGTTTTGCATCCTGATAGAAGCTTTCCAGGCATCTAACCAAGACCTTTAGTCATACGTTTGAAGTCTCTCACCTTGCGAATATCAAATTGCTTAGAAGAAACCAGATTTTAGATTGTGTTATGCATCAAAAGCAAGAATTTTAGTACAAAACTTAATCTATTGGCATATCCCAATACATGGAAATTAAAAAATATTCAACGCCAATAACCACTCATCATTATTTCATTGAAGCGTTACTTCCAATTGAACAAAATTAAGAAGTCTTGCATCATTTAGCTAACAGCATTATTACACAACTCTCCAAGAAAGCACCTTTAATCAACTACAATATCATTCTGATTAAGACCAAGAGTTAATCAAAAGAAAACCAAAATTGATTACCCAAATAGCAGTAATTAGAATACATCTAAAACAAACAAAATATCTTTAAAAGGGAACAAAGACTCTATAACCAACAACGGAAACAATTTCTTCAGCATCAAACCAAAAGAGTGGTATGCTCAGCAAAACCAGTTATTTTAAGATAAAATGCACTCAACCAATTACTGATCAAATGCCAGTAACATGAACCATTTAAATAAAACTTAAAACTTAGAACCTCAAATTTGGATATGCACAAGATAAAGAGTGTATGTAAAAGAAACCTTGAAGATGGTAAAGGGGAGAATGAATGATAAGTGTCAAATGCTAAGAGTGCCCTAAATCCACCTGCAATCCATTCTCTGTACCCATTGCAATTCGATTTACCCTCTTCCTGTTGAGTGAATAAAACCTTAGTAGAAGAAAGTGTATAAGTTTAAACGGGGGTGTCGTTTCTTGCTTTAGTTGGAAACATGTAACCAATATTTCTACACTAGCTCTACACCAGAAACTAAATGGAAGGGAACATGAAAAAAAGAACCAAAGATCTAACAAGATCCTGTCGAACGGTTTTATCGGAGCAAGAGCACGATGGCATATGCGAAGACCATTCCTTTCATAGCAGGGCGCGCTGAGCACGTAAGAAGATCCTTTGCGCTAACGACAATTCCTTTAAGGCTTTTCAACCCCCTTGAAGAGCTAGTCTGCGGATTCGTGGAATGCTTGGACGTATCAGTGGCTAAGATGAAGAAGGTGGCATCTATTTGACCTTCACTAGGCGGGTTTTGTTTATGGACAAAGAAAATCTGTCCGAAATTGCTCAAATCCAACAGAAATTGCTCAAAATGCGACGGAAATGGGTGAAAAGTCGCCAGTGAGCATTAAAAGCACAATGGAGAGGTGGTGAGTTATGAGCAGGAGGCTAGGGCTAAGACTATAGAGAATAATAAAAGAACATAATGAACTGATTCGTGAACAACATAAAGCAGAGAAAGAAGAAACCAGAGAAAAACTAGTGAAGAAGAAACGTCATAGAAGAAAGTGGGACATAAACACACCTGATGAAATTTTAGATATTAAGTAAACAAATCAACCGCGACGTTTTATTCAACAAAACGTCGTGGTTTTTATAAAACGTCACGGTTTTTATTTCGTGACGTTTTAATTAAAAAAATGTTGCAAATAGTATTTCAAATTTATCTTTTCTTGGGAAATTAGTATAACAAATTTATCAAGTTTCTTATTTTTATATTTGAGGATAGGTGTTGCAGGAAATTGAATTGCATTATTTTTTATTTGTTAAGTTAGAACATTTTAAGTATAATTTATGGAGATGCTGGGTAGATGCAAGACGCAATGTCGTAACTAAGGTCGGTGCGGGCAAGTTTAAATTAATTGCTGGCTACTGTTAGATCCCAAGACAAAAATTAAACATACAGGCATCACTTTTGTCTTGGTTAAAGTAATTCTGTCCAGTTTGGCTTGTGGAATGTTGCAGAAGTAGCCTACCGATATTTCTACAGATTATATTGACTAATTAAGCTGATTATTCTGATTTTATGTGTTTGGAGTACTTGAAAAACTTTTAATTGAAACACCACGAACAAAAAGCAAGAAAAAATTCTATGCTTATGCTAATACACATGTGTCTCCAGGCATTTCCCTCCCAATGCTATATCTAACTTTCAATCTCACATTTTCAAATTGTAATTTCAAAAACCAAAACCTCTTTGACTTTAAGAAATCGACCTTCATCTCTTGGTCTGACTATAGCATTTACAAATGCAAAGTTGGTCAAAAATCGAGCTTTTTGTTGTCGTTGTGTTGGAATCCTACCATGATCGAATCACAGACGCAGCGGAAATAAAAAAAAATTATGATTCCGAGCGGATCCCGATAATTGATTAAACTTGAATAATATTAAATCCGATTTAGGAATCGTACCTTGTTCGCTT
>JANSVA010000007.1:1668583-1679340 GCA_025504915.1 Erythroxylum reticulatum
AAATAAAAAATGAAATCATCACAAAATAATAAGAAAGAAATCAATTACGAACAAATATATACAAAACACCAATTAACTCACAAACAAAAACAAAAACGCCGCACTCCCTAGCAACGATGCCAAAATTTGACCGCGCGTCGTTATGCTAGTTAAAATAAAATAACTAGACTACTACTGTAGCAGTAGCGAGTCTAGGTCGATCTCACAGAGAGTGTGTGTAAAGTTGATGAAATGAAATTAACCGGTGTTTACACTTAGCGGGGGGGTTTTTGGATTTTTCGAAAAAGAAAATAAAATGAATCTAACTAATAAAAACAATTTAAAGAAAACATGAAAAAAATAATAAAGGTGGGGAATTCGATAGGGACCCGATTTTTTGGTTCAATCTTGGCCTATACCCTAATTAAGCATATTGTATTAATTGGTTGTTCTTTAACCTCTCCTAGCAACTATTAATTGTAGATTAAAAATTAACCCAAAATTTCCCTTAGGTTTTGTTTAATCAAGATATGATCATTAATTAAACCTAACCACCGAACAACCTAGGATACAATCTCTAGATTTAATTTGACAGTAGCATTACGAATTAGGAAAATCGATTAATCAAGGCAACAACCACATACGATGCGTTATTTAACCTAGGACATGTTATCCCTAATGATTACGAATCATTAGTCGCTACATATGAATTTCAACATAACAATTACGGATTATATTGAAATTCTAGCAATGGATTTGCAATTAATAATTCAATGAATGCATTAAAATCATCAACTCACAATACCCAATAGATTTATACACAAAAAACTGAATAATAACGAAAATCCGATTATTTATACACAAAACCCAATTTAATCAACGTACGATAACACAATCAATTCCTAATGAGAGAAAGAAATAACAAAACAATAAAAATACTTAACCCAAGTCGTCGGCATTAATATCACCTCCGAACCGACATCGGGATGTCTAACCCTTCATGGATCTTTTTCGGAAAAATACTTCGGCCCCCATATAATAGCCTGACCAAAGATCCCCAATTGGCCCTCACTGTTTCACTGTCACAAGCTTCTTTCACTGTTCATTGATTTGATGAATAAAGTTGGGGGATTTCTCATTAACACTACTGTTCACTGCTTCTCCAAAGACCCCTGCAGCCTGCTCTCCTCACGCCTGCCTAGTCACTCCTCCTGTGCGCTCCAGCCACAAGCCCAAGCAAGATACAGCCATAGATCCTCCTCAGCCCAGCCAAGCCATAGCCAAGCTATAGCCGAAGCCTCTCCATGCCTGTGCCTGCTGCGCCCAGCTACTGCCGTAACTCCCCATTCTAGCGTCTCTTCTAGTTTTTTTTTATTGATGGGACAATTAAGATTGCTCTCCCTTTTAAAACCTTCACGTTGGTCTCTCCTCAAATAATCCTTGCTCTTGTGCTATGGGACGTCAGCATTTAACGTAGCATTAACGCTTCTATTGCTGTGCATTTTGTATAAAATGCACATCAACAGTAAACACCCTTTTCTTGCTTTTTTTTTTCCAACTAATTGCATTTAATTTTTTTTTCTTCTTTGTCTTCCATTTTTTGTCTTTTAATTTTCTTTGTCCACTCCATAAAAACAAACAAATATTGATCTTCATAAAATATCCCAAATGGGGTGTTTTTGACTCACTTTAATTTCTTTGCTTCCAAATTGTACCTAAAATCACATATAAATTAAAGTGAATATCTTAAACATTTTTGTATCAATAAATACTATGTGTAAATGATTAAAAATATCAACAATTAAACACATATCACGTGGGATCCAAATTTTAATTAAATTTAACAAAAAAAAGTTAAATTTATTATTGTGGGACCCACTATTTCCTATTCATATTTCTAGCCCAATCCGATAGAAACTCTTAACAATAGAGTTCTTTTCCACTCTAGAATTATCTGGTTATCCTGGTTTCCTCCTCTAAGCTTCACTTCATACAAGTTTTGATTCATTTTCACCATTTCTTTTGCTTCTTCCAAACTCTCTTTGCTTACTCTCCACATTCCCAATCCATCTGCAACATGAAACTTCCAATCTTCCTTAACTTCATCCCATATTCTTGACCAAGAATGAGAAGAGATATAAGGTGCTACAAATAAGTAGTCTAAGATCATTCTTACCTCTAAGATCATTCTTACCTCAAAATTAGCTCGAAAGTTTGATTCAATCAACTCAAGCAATGCCCTGTAATGAGCTATGGAAGTTTTCATCAACGACCTAAAACCTGAACCATCTCTCAGGTTCTTCATGACATGTCTTGTGCCTAAAGTTATTTTACCTCTGTTGATGTTATTAGATGCAAAACCAGTTCCTGTCAATTCTTTAGCTATTTTTAGAAACTATTTTACGAGCATTCAACTTCTTATTCTTCTCATATGTGAAAAACCCACCATGCAATTTAAGGCTAACCATTCTTTTTTACCATCTCTTTTGATTCCTTTCTTGATTTTAGTGACCAACTCTTCAAGATCCATCTCTTCCACCTTCAACTTTACACCATAGTGTCTTACATGATCATGGAGTCAGCTTTATGCCTCCTCGAAGGTCCACATCAATGGAGTCCACTCACACTCTAGTTCCTTCCTATTTTTTATCGTCGTCAACCTCACAACGTTTTGCTTCCAGTAAGGGTCGTTCTTATTGTTTTATAGGTCCTGAGTGAAGTAAAAAAAGGCTGCAATAAATAGATAATATAGAAACATGTAAACTTAAAGTTTACATGTTTGTGTGAAACATAAGTGACTCAATTTATAAGTCTACATACTCAATCAAATATTAAATGATCATAACATCAGCTAATAATATATTGCAAATATCGTTAACAATAAAATCACTAAAAATAGTAATAGTAATAACAAAATAGCAGTAACAGCAATCGAACAACAATATTAGACTGCAAAACACTAAAAGAATTGCACTAATAAATACCCAGATGATCATGATTTATAAAAATCAATTTCTCCATGCATTTCTAAATGCAAAATCATTAATAATATTATCAAGATCAATATTGTCTAACGTATCCTTTTCAATACATAACATAGCTAAACTATTCAACCTTTTTTTGTGACATCAATGATCTTGAGTAGGTTTTTAATAATTTCAACTTTGAAAAACTTCACTTAGCTGATGTTATAGTCACAAATATAGCCAATAGAATTTGATAAGCAATTGCAACATTTGGATAACAATTTGCAACTTTAAATTTTAAAATTTCAACTGATGACATTAACTTATCTGGCAAAGTTATTTGGAACACTTCTAATTCAGAAAAAAGATCATCTAAATCCACATTCGACATATTATCATGAGGAAAAGTCAATTTAAAATTAATGCAACATTCTCTTAATTCATTATCATCCAATGACCTCAACTTCTTTGAATCAAATAAGAATCCAAAAATATTATCAAATGTCGTTAATTGTTCAAATCTATTTTTCAACAAAGCAATTGCCATATCCACATCAACTAGAAAGTAATTTGCTCTGAAAGAATCTTCAGCGGATTGTATTTCTCCATCATGGTCAATTTCATCAAATTGTCTTTTCCTAATAAAACAATGTCTAGTTAAAAATGTAGGCTCTCTATTCATCTCATATGCAATACTTTTGACAATATTCATACTAGAGCCAAACCCTTCATCTCTATATTTCTCAAAAAATACTATCACACCTTCTAATTACTTTATGGTAGCATTAATGTACATAGATATAGATTACAACTTTTTTCTTACCATGTTAATAGGGCATAAAATATCATACCAAATAACCATACTAAGCAAAAACTGAAAACTCTCAAGTACACTAACCAAACTTTATGCTTCACTTTTTAACTTGGCATCATCATAAGATCTAGATAATTCCGTTAAAGCCAATCTTATTTGAGGAGCTTGAAATCTAATAGCTTTAATACTTTTTATTTAACTCTCCCAACGAGTGTTAGACAACGATTTCATGGTTAAACCTAAAACATTATCAAGCAAAACCTTCCACCTTTTAGGAGAACTTGAAAATAATGCATATATTTGTTGCACAACTCCAAAAAATGAAACATGTTTAACACAAGAATGTGTCATATCACTAAGAGTAAGATTAAGATTATGACAAACACATGGCATATATAATGGTCGCGGATTTATTTCAAGTAATCACTTTTAAACCCCTTGGTGTTTTCCCTTCATATTAGAACCATTGTCATAGCCTTGACTCTTTACATTATAAACATCAAGATCAAGAGAATTAAATTCATTCAATAATTTATTGAAAAATCCCAATCTAAATGTGTCATCTACCTTCAAGAACTTTAAAAAGTACTCCTCTATTTTTATTTTCTTATTTGACATATTCACACATCGTACTAACAAACTCATTTGTTCTTGATGGATCAAATCTAGGGTATAATCAAGAATAATAGAAAAGTATTTTGCCTCTTTAATGATCCTTATGATAGAACTTCTAACACAATGGGCCAATAGAGAAATCAACTCATTTTGAATTTTGTGACTAAGATAATGATGAAGAATTTCATGATTTTAAATACGTCTAACATAATATTGCATTGTTACCTCAAATCAAGCAATCATCTCAGTCAATCCTAAAAATTTGCCATTACCATCTTCGTAAAGTTTCTCAATGGATCCTTGAAAAGTTAAATTATATTTAGGAAGATATTTCAGAACATAAACTATTCTTATCAAAACTTATCTCCAACGTTCTTTCTCATTTACAATTTCTTGTTGCCAATCTTTATCAACTGTTTGATTTTTGCTCAATCTGACTCTTAATTCATTCCAAGTTCTCATATTAGTCATATGCTCAATGCAATTCTCATGTTCTTTGAGTCTTTCACTAAGATGCTTCCGATATCTAAATCCATCATTGGCTAATGCATTTTATTTATTATTAGATTTGAACAACTTACAATAAAAACAATATACTTTATCTATATGTTTAGAATAAATCAACCATTTTCTATCTCTAATCTCTCCATTATTGAAATTTCTATCATAATAAGAATGTGAAAAATGATGAGAGGTATTGTTTAAAGGAAGCACAAGATTCAATTCTCTTACAAACCCTTTTTTAACGAAAATATCCCTTGCTTTATTATCAAGATTATTCCAATTTCTAGGATCATAAATATCCAATATAGGGCTTACTTGCTCATCTGCATTTAAGTTTTCTAAAGTGGATGCATTTGGTACATGATCATGCTCACTCAATTTTCTAATATCCTTATGAATATTAATCTCATCACTTAAGTTTTCTTTATGTTTTTTTTAAAACTACCTTCACCTAATTTCTCGGGACTCTCACTAGAGGAGCTTACTCGTTTAATAAATTTATTAATTGCTTCTTTGTGGAATTCTATCAATTGTTCTACTTGTTTTCTTATCTTCCTTTTTCCAGAAAAATACTTTTTAGGCAACATAATATAAACTAATTATAACATAGTTGGACTAGAAAAAGAACAAAAGCATCTATATGGAACTGGAAGAAGTATGTAGGCATAACCAAACACCAATAGCTTCACATAATGTCACAAAAATATAACAATGGTATTATATATGTGATAGAGGAAAAAAATAAATAGCAAAATTTAATATCCAATATTAAAAATGAAAAAACAAAGAACAAATTTTAATGATAGAGAAACATTAATTTCTACAAATACAAGAAATTAACATACTTAGGAGAAAATATAGTAGATTATATTTTAAGTTGATAAATATTTTAAGTTTCCTTAGTTAAAAATTATCCTATTCTATAAGTTGCGAAAATGATTGAATATTATTTTTATTATTATTTTATTATCATGACATGTTTAATATAATTATATGTATTTTTTATAATAAAGCAAACCATTTATGTAATCTTTGAATTAAGTAGCTTAAATTATTTGATTTAGTCATATTATCACTAAACTTATGTGAACTCTACAAGAACACAAATCTAACAATTATTACATTACTTGTGGCAAAGTATAATGAAAATAACAATTACAAAAAGTAAATTATTTATTAATGTTTAATTATTTTTATAAATAATAAGTAATCTTAAAATAAAAAGAAGAAACACAAATAAATACAATATCATTTAATATTACTGTTATGATTTAAAATGCTAATATAATGTCTACGTTAATGACAAATTACAAATTAACGTTAATGACAAATTACAAATTAATTATAACATATTCAAATATTTAATAAGCTAAAAATACCTTAAAAATTAGAAACTTACTTTTAAATTATCATTCAGAACTCAGACGATAAGATTGTGAAAATTTTTTGCTGCCAATTTTTGAGTTAGAGTATCTTAGATGCACGTGTTAATGAAAGAAAGAAATTATAGAGTAAAAAATAAACCTAAATACTTCAAAACTATTTTTAAGTATAACAAGTTAACGTTAACTTAACCTGGAAATAGTTGTATTAATTTTCAATCTTGGAAGCTGTTATATTACCAGAGATAATATAGCTTCCTTAGCTTCCAACATAATTTGGGAAGCATCCAACGTTCTCTGACATTTATCACTCTTCTGGAATAAATGGAAACACATTAACAGCTTCCAACATTCTCTACATTTATTACTCTTTTGGAATAAAGGCAAATGCATGAAAGATCCCCCCTTGAAAGCTAACGCCCAGTGTTAAAGATGGGGCCTTTTATTATGGTGGGCCCTAGGCACCCTGCCTACCCCTGTCTAGGTCAGCACTACTTCCAGGATAAGGCCTTTATCATCAATGACCATTGTATGCCTTTATTGTATCAAAGTCGACTATATGTATCATCTTTTCATCAATCGACATAGCTATAAGAATAGTCGAGTTTGCTGTGAAATGAGCAAACCTACCATATGAGACAATTTGGTTAAATGATTGGACAACTGTCTTGAAGTTCTTGCAAAACTCTTGTTTTAGATAACTTGTTTTCTAAGATCTTGTTACAGGTTAAAAATAAGACGCTCTAAGGTTACAACAACAAGACTAGCTTTTTCACTCACTTGCTGTATGATAGGTTAAAAATAAGACGCTCTAAGGTTACAACAACAAGACTAGCTTTTTCACTCACTTGCTGTATGATAGGTTAAAAATAAGACGCTCTAGGGTTACAACAACAAGACTAGCTTTTTCACTCACTTGCTGTATGATAATATTGACGAGATTCCTCATCGTAAGCTTTAAGAAGATGGATAAGACTTAGCCATTTGGAAACCTTCGAATTGAAATCATTAGCGAATTGGATTCAATTACATTGATGAGATTGAATTGAATTCAATTTACACTATTTGGAACAAACCCAGTAATATTAGAATTGAATTCAATAACACTTTTTGGAACACAATCAAAATGAATTCAATTATTTCATATGACATTTTTACCATTGACCAAAAAAACAATCTCATTAAATAATAAACATTCACACTTACATAGAGCAAGTTATAAACATCAATTTCATTATAAGTGATAACATAAAAAAGTTCATTATTAAAATGAAAAGAAAAATTAATTGGAAATGATATTGGGCTAGATCGAGCTATGAAGACAATAGAAAAATATTATAATTTGGAAGCTTAAAAATGCATGAATGAGCAGTAGTTCTTTTACGTTTATTGATGCATATAAATCTATAAACCCAATTCTCTCGAGTTCTACATCACAATATTCTACCTTCCTAGTGCAACATATTTCTCCCTTAAGATCCCAAATGGAACAACATTCACTTAAAATGTAGCCGAAAACAAACAAACAAAAAATCTAGATATATACAAAAAATTTGAGAAATACAAAAGAATGTGGACAGGATGGGAAAGTGAAAGGAGAAGCTAAATCGAACAATGGATCTAAAAGAGAACGATGATTATAGACAAAAAAACGAAAAAGGAAAAGACAACCATGAATAAGGAAAAGGGAAAACTTGGACATTGTGGGAGCTGCTGATTCGTGGAGAAGGTGTTGTTGTTCCATTTCTTGGTAGGAGGGGCTGCTTGAGGTGAAGAGATATATGGTAAGGTTAGATAGGTATTATTGGAAGGATATTTTCAACGTTTAAAAGAAGAATTAAAGTCCCAGTTTGTAATTCAATTCCGATGCTTTTTTAGGTGAATTCAATTTATAAAAAATGTTGGGGTTCAATTTATGTATGAATTGAACCCATCCCTTTTTTTTTGTTTCCAAACACTTGAATTGAATTCAATACTGTAATTGAATTCAATGGGTTAAACTTTAATGTTTTCCAAATGTTAGGATTATAATTATTATTGGCTCCCGAATTTTTTTAGTGAATGAAGCATTGTTTAAATTGAGTATGAGGTTTTGATGATTAAAATTTGTAGGGTTATTTTTTTGTTAATGTTGTTAACATTTTATGACATAGGTTAATTGAATTGAAGTATTAAGGTAGTAAGAATGTTCAGGGGCATTACTGGAGGACCACTTAAGGCTAAAAGAAACTAAGCTTATAAGGAAGGGTAAAATGGACTTTTTGGGCTCATTATGGGTAAAAAGGAGAAGATGAAGGGTTGTCTTGCAAAAATTGTGTTCTAAATTCAAGAGAAAAACTGTATTAATCCAGGTTGAATTGGACAAAGTTGTCTTCTTGGAAGTTGTAGATTATCTTTCTAGCTTTCCATTGATATAAAGTATGAAATTTTTAGACATCAGAGTTAAGGGATATGATCATTATAAGTGAGGTCAGAATGGATGTAAGAACCATTGGTGATATAGGGAAGACCCTATAGAAGTCCCTCCATCTGATTCAGGTTAGGCTGAATCCCTTCGTTTGATTCAGCTTAGGATGAATCCCTGTGTCTGTCTGATTCAGCTTAGGTTGAATCCCTTCATCTGATCCATCTACACTTTTGAAAATTTAAGATTTTGACCCTTTAGATGGCAAAATATCTCTTCAAGATCTTCACAAAATTTGTAGTCTCAAAGTCCTCTTCGAAACCGCTCTAAAATGACAATAATCTGACATCTCTAGTGCAAGTTATTCCTTTTGTACCAAAATAGGTCTGAAGAGTAAGAATTGGATATTACACTGAACATATTTTGATATTTTGATGATATCTTGATCTGTAGAGTTTCAAATGAGTTGATTCTTGATTGAAATAAACTAGAGACATTAAGCTACAATTGTTCTAAAGAAATAGAATTTTAATTTAGTCTTTAAGACTTTCAATTTTGGTATGGAAATTAAGTATAATGTATTGTTTCAGTACAATAATAGTATAAAAATGTTTGAGGTATAACCTTCAGATTTCTAAACCAAATTGAATGTTTTTGGTGTCATTAAAAAGATAAGATAATGGGGAATACTTTTCTAGAATAAGTTAAATTGTAATTCCAGTTTGAAGTTTCCCAAGATCTGTCCTGAAATAGGAGAAATGAGTTTGGTCATGGTGACTAATTAGTGGGGGCACACCACCCTTGTGGGATGCGGGTCCAGATTTCACTTAGGACGTCTGGTGCACGTCTCACAAAGGTGGGGTGTCCAACATTTATGATGTCAGAGCAGACTAGGTTTAGGAGTATCCTTGGCATGAAATGGGTAGTGTAAGGCATGAAATGAACATAAATTGTCTTAAATGAATAATTTGCATTGTTTTAAATTGTTTCACATGATTTGAAATTGATTTATATGATTCGAATTGTTTGATATGATTTGAAAATTGTTTTGCATGAACTAAAAATTTCCAATGGTTTTAAATTGAAGGAGTGATTATGCCGCCTCGAAAGAGAACTCAAGGAGCTATGACTCAATCTTGCTCTCGCCAAGGGAGCATGGATGAATCCTATATCCTGCAAGACGTGGGGACACATTCTGCTCCTGATTCTGAGGCACCTAGTGTGCAACATGAAGTACCACAGCCTCCTCCTCCTATGCCTACAATGGATCTGTTGGATTGGAAAACTAAAACATATACGATTTGGTTAAACGATATATTTCAAAACTTTTTTAGAAATCATAACACAACGGAAGCAAGATATCCAAACCAACATGCATAGCCACACATGATACGGTATAAAGATAATAAACATAATAACAAGATGGTGATATTACTGACTCCTTCGCTATAACTTCAATTCCTTATTCCGCTATCCTCTCCTTCTTCTTGTATCCAATCCTTTGTTAATCTATCCTCTCCTTGTTGTTGTATCCTTAACCAATTTGATCTACCATTTGTTCTTCTTGGACATCTTGGTTAACAAGATCCTTTGGTGGGAAAGGGGAAGAAATGTTCGGAGGAGAATTTTCTTAGAAGGAAGAAGGAAACAATGAGACTCTTTCTCATGCAAGTTTTTGCACTCTCATGCAAGATAGGAGAGACAGTGATAAAAAATGCAAGAACACTTTCTTACACATTCACTATTTCGGTTAACCCCAATGGAAAGAATAATTTTTCATCAAATGCATCACTTCTTTCTTTAATCAATCATAAAGAAGCCAATAAATGGGACTCTTTTCATTTGTCTTTAAGATGGCTATATGAAAAGACTATTAACCTAAATAAGACCTATCAATTTCAGTTTTTGATGATGTAAGAAGGAAGATAGTCCATCCAATGTACATCTTTCTTCTTTAATCCAATGAATGCTAATAGGTTACATTACATGCCATCATTAAAAGATAACCATGAAACTATTTAATGGTAACATCATTACTCCATTTAATGATGATAAAGCATGATAAATACCATCTTTATTTAGCATTTGAATGT
>JANSVA010000007.1:1710087-1726403 GCA_025504915.1 Erythroxylum reticulatum
ATATTTGTGTGTGTGTGTGTGTGTGTGTGTGTGTGTGTGTGTGTGTGTGTGTGTGTGTGTGTGTGTGTGTGTGTGTGAATATTTTGGTGATTTAAAGATGAACTAAAAATAAATTTAGAGGTAAGGAATAGGTGTAAGTTGATGTTTGAAGATGGGAAAGAATGGTTAAAGTGATAGTTAGAGGAAGAAAATGAAGAGAATGCAGAAAAATGAAAGTGAAGAAGTGTAGAAAACACGAAGTATATGTGTGAGTGTGATTTTCTGTTTTTGATGATTATGAAAAATGATAGATTTTGATTTGTTTATGATTATATTGACCTGAATAGAAGTCAAAAATGGGATAGATATAAATTAGAGACGTTGGTTTAAGAAAAGAAAAGAAAGAAGAGGAAGAAAACTGCATCGCAGAAGCACCTGTGATCTCACGATCGTTCAGGTGCACAATCGTGACTTCTATGGCTACCAAAGAGGACTGTTTCGAACATCCCTTATTCTTTTGAACATAACTTTTTCTCCCAACCTCCAAATGACATGAGTTTTGAACCAACAAACTCACAACACATTGTTCTACATATTCATAAAACATTATAGCCATCTGAATCGATTCAGGAAGGGATTGAGTGATGAATTTAGGACAAAATTGATGAGGAGTCCTGGAATTTCTTGACTGAAGTATTTCATTGAACATGCTTCGATACTTTAACTATATTTTAATCTATGTATTTCCAAATAGATTGATTTTTTATTTAGATTAAACTAGAGACATAAAAATACAATTTTTAAGAGAAATTGAATTTGAATTATGTCCTTAAGGGTCTGGAAATTTAGCTTGAAATTTACTTTTGGCTTAGGTTATAGCACTACCGTGGCAGAAATCATATCGTGTAGTTATCGAATAAACTATATTGATTTAGGACTAATCAAACAAAGTTATCTTAACAAAAGTTGCAGATTAATCTCTTAGATTTAAATTGGTATAAAGTTTGTAATTTTTATATTTTGTAATTGAGAGATATGAGTTTTACAACTTGGAGTGCATGATCATGCATTAGCCAAAATTTCGAACGTATTCAGTCTGAAGTATTTTAAGTATAAATTTAAGAATACTAAATTAAATTTTATAATCTTGGAGTCATTAGAAATGTAAGAGATAGGAGAAAAAATTTCTATAAGACAGTGTTCTCAAGTTACTCCATTTTCTTAGTTAGAAAGAACATGCAAAGTTGACTCGAAAGTATATTTTAGGAAAAATCTAAATTGACTAAATAAGTTATGAATTTTGATTTTAATGGTTTTAGTGAGGTGTAAACCTAAGTAAAAATTATATTTAGGTGAGTTTTGATATATGATTGATGTTGTAATGCGAATAATGAAAAGATATCCAGGATTGTCATAAACATGCATTGTATATATTTCATATACATAAATGTGCATCAATGAATATCTATACGATTGTGCAAAATTGTGATATGTGTATATTGCATGATATAGAGGAGCATTTGGAATGTCAACATCCATACATTTCCAGGACTTCAAGACAACAGCTCCGGGAGCAAACTATGAGTAACCTAGATGGTCTCGCCCAATTAATTGTTTATGTTAGATTATGTTTTGAATCATTTTATGAACGAGATTTGATTGTATTGATTCCGGACACTGAAGGTCCAAGACTTTTGATGCATGAATGTGATATTGAGGTGCTACTTGTATGTGAACATGAAGAAATAAATATGACACAATAATTTTGTTGAATGTCGGACTAAGTCTAATGATAAATGTGTGTTGAGTGTGAATGTGAAATCATGTGATTGTTTGAGAATGCAATAATGTGAAGCATTCCATTGCATGAATGCATGAAAGATAAAGTTAGTTGTGACCGGAGTCACCAGTAAAAAGAGCTTAAAGCTTAGACTGTGATAAGACCATCTAGCTCAGTTGTGATTGTATCCGGTATCCACTAAGGAATATGGGACATTATGTGATACATCTCAGTATCCACTAAGGGATATGGGCTAGTAAAAAGGCACTCGGTTACAACAACAATAATAACCAAAAGTGAGTCTCACGAACATTTCATATACATTTTAATACGTATGTTTGACTGATTATAATGTGCTATTGGTTTGTACTTGAATGAGAGTGTGACATGTGGTGGTTCTATGCAAAATGAAAAAAATGTGAACTATATGTTATGTGTGTTGATGTGTTGCATAAATTGAGTGAATCCTTGATGATGGTTACCTCATTGAGCTCACAAAATTCATCAAAATTGTAATATTGATTTTTCAAGACCGAGAAAGGATTTTAGCTACTGAGAGATTATACATGAAGCACAATTCTTATACTTTTGTGATGAAGAAATGGCTCAAAGGTCGGTAAGCTAAGACTGAAGGATTTAGTTGGACATTTTGTACAATTACTCCTTCATGTAGCATATTTTGTTTTAGGTTTGGATCATGTCTGCATTTGGATGATCTTGTAAAAGGCTACATTATATAATTGGTTTTTTTTAAATGAAAAGAGGAATTTCAATTGGTTTTTAAATATTGTGTTCATCTTATAATGAGCTATAAGAGATAATAAATGATGATGCCATGTTTTAGTGAACGTTATGAATGCTTTAGCACGCTATTATTATAGGGTAGGTACTAGAATGTCCTTAATGTTCTGGTATGTACTTTATGGTAATGGTGTGCTACACAACTACTATTATCTCTTCATGCATGCATGTAATGAAATGCATTAAATCACATAAGATCAATCAATCACTTTATTTCAATTTATGCATTCACTTTCACATGTCATCAGACCTATGTTCGACATTCAATAGTTAATTTGAGAATTACTTATTCCTTGCTAATTCACATTCAATGAAGCACTTCCAATATGTTCACATTTACCAAACTCCTCAGACTATTAATGTTTGCAATTACTATTAATGTCCATAATTAACACATTCAAATTCATATCAATAATAATTCACTATAGATGCTTAAACAAAACAATTAATTAAGAGGAGACCATCTAGGTCGACTCACAATACGCTCTAGATTAGCATTTTCTTCCAAGATCAGGAAACGTCTGGATGCTAACGTTCTATCCTTTGTATCCATATCATGAAATACACTCATTACACATATATTACTAATTGTACAATCACATAAACATTCAATTGTACACATATGTTTATGTGTTATGTATAATACATGCTCAATTTGACTATTCCAAGTATGTTTCCTTTATTCACTTCTCATGATCATTCATACTTTAAAACTCATATATGTCTAATTTGAACTTAGGTTTACACCTCAACGATAAAAAATTATTCCAAGTTCATCATTCAATCATGCACTAAGGTTCATAGCTCAATACACTTGATTATTATAATATCATCAATCAATCATTCACCAATGTTATTCTAACATTATATGATCACACAATATTCAAACTCTTATTCATTCTTAGTTGATACACGTTACTCATCTCCTTATAATCATATTAGCATTTCTAAGAACACTTTTACATCATTAATATCTCATAACTTCCAAATTGAGATACATTCATATCAAGTCAATCCATTCTTCAATTCTAAGTCAATCAACATCCCAAACTTATGAATCACTTAACCACTTACTTTAGCAACCATCTAGGTTCATTTCAAACCTCAATTAAGTCCAAAACACCAAGGTAGGGTAAGAAGACAGTAGTTCATGATTCTGTTTGTGCATGATCATGCAACCACTTAACAATCCCTCTCTGTCACGATCGTGCACTATTTGATGATCCCTTATTCAAGCATCATTCCAGCTTTTCTTAAAATAGATTTTTGGGTCAATTTTTCATGGCCATTTTGATAACAAAAATGAGGTATTTAGGCAATACATTCTTCTAAAAAAATGTTCCCATAGGTCCTAAATTTATAATGACATCAATTTCATGCAGTTTGGTTTATTATTATGCAAGTTATACCTAAAATACTATAGACTATTCCCCACCGTGATAGCACACAATGCTCAACTTCAAGCCAAATTTTGAAACTCTTAGAGACCGAATTCAAATTTGATTCCTGCATGAAAAATATATCCATATGTCTCTAGTATAATATAAAATTAAAATCATCCCATTTGGATGTCTACAGATCAAGATATGGCTAAAATATAGATACATGCCTAGTGGAAACGTTACAACTAACATATTCCAGCCATTCTCTTTGAATTTTCCAAATTTTTAACTCCTACATTTCACATCTATCACATCTTATGCATAGACCATCAACTTTACATCCTTTCCTCTTCATTCTTGTCTCAATTTTAGCTTAATATCATTCATAAACAAGTCATAAACTATGGTTGATCATAAACACCAAAAATAGAACATCAATGTATACATACATTTGTCAAATTTCTGCACACATTCTACTCTACTATCATGATCATTTCACCTTTAAACTATCATAATATATGTTTATATTTACACAACCCATGAAGATTAATGTATAAGTTACTTGATAAAACTCTAAGCTTCTTCAAAATCACACAAACCCTAGCTTTCTAAGCTTATACGATCATCAACTCTTCAAGGAGGAATAGGTTAGGTTTTTAGTAACAAAGTGAAGAGAGAATAAGGATCTTTGATTGGCAAAGTGAAAGATGATAGTAAAGCTCAACATTGAGGGTTGGGTTATGCGAGTGAGGGTGAGTATCGTGAATGGAGAAGAAGAAAATGAAGAAGAGAATGTGTGGTGAAAATGAAAGACAATTAAAAGATGGTCTTTCAATGTATATGTTATGGGTTTAATGCTTGGTGAGTGTCATGACACTTGTCATGACACTTACCATATAAAGAATTATGCTACTTGTATTTTTACTTAAGCTAACATATAAATCTTAATAATCAATCCATTTGTCTCTCAATTTTTAATCCAATTGTCTCCTAATTTTCTATAACACTTGTCATTAAATCTTAATATCACTTATCAATAATTTCTACTGTCATTTGACATTTATTTCTACTTCCATTTTATCAATTGTCTTCCCACTTGGCATTTTTTAAGTCCAAAAGTACCAATGTTTTTATAATTTTCCCAAATTTTTACCAAAATAAGTCAAATGAGTGCATAAACAATCATTGCAAAGTGTATAGAAAAATCAAATTCACGTATGTGTATGCTAATATTATGCATGAGCATGAAATGCTTTTCCTAATTTCTCAATAATATCTCTCATGTGATGTTATCTAGGTTCTAATCCTTAATATGAGAAAACGGGATACTACACAATTTTAACTTATTCATGTCATAACCAAGATCTTGAATATCACTTGACACAATTGGAGCAGATAAAGTTATATGTGCTTGATAAAAATTGAATTGATTTTAGCCCTTGAAACCAAGAGGAAAGCCATACTTGTTAAAACACTTATCATTAGTGTGTCTAAGCGCATTACAATACGTGCAATATGGACTTTTTGGCGCATACCATCCTCGCTTGAAGTTGTTACTCCTCATACCTTGATTGGCCACTACTACAACATTTTCTTGCGGGGTAACATTAGAACTTACTATAAAAGAGGATGCATGAGAAATAGAGGATGGGGCTAAAATCTGTCGTTTATATTGTCAGGCTAGAAACATAACTTGGTTAATGGATGGTAGTGGATCCATTAATAAGATTGTGATTTTACATGTGCATAATTATCATTCAACCCTTCTAAAAACTGAATCACTTGATCATTCTCTCGATATGTGTGAACTACCTTAAACGTATCACAGAATGATGCATTTTCCATATGTCCAACACACTTACAACTCGGTATTAAATGAAACTGAATAAGCTAATCCCATAAAGTTCGAAATTGTGTATAATAATCACTTACAAAGGTTTGTTTGATTTGTTGTTCTTTTACCTTTCTTTGAACTATTGGTCGTAGATTAACAACAAGCTCTGTTAATCCCATTTTTCCATAAGTTTTAGTTAATTAATAAGAGCTTCTTAATTTACCCTAGCTATCGGTTAATTTAGGAGATGCTCGCTAAGTTTAATCACCCACGAGTGAGAAAAATAAGTCAATCTAAGCAATAATCACATAAGCTCAGATAATTTAACATAGCTTATGTTATTCCTAATGATTACGAACTATTAGTCGCTACAAATGAATTTCAACATAAGAATTTGAATATTCTAGCAATGGGTTTGTAATAAAACGATCCAATGAACACATTAAATCATCTTTTTACAAAACCCAAATCCATACACATCAGATAACATAATCAATTTGTAAAGAGAGAAATAAAACAAAAAATACAAAGAGAAATGCACTTAACCGAGTCATTGGCATCGATTACACCTCTAAACTAGCATCGGAAAAGCTACCCCTCTATTGGTCTCTCCATATGTGAGAGATTCATTGCACTGTCTTCTCTCCTAAAGGCTCCCGTAGCTTCAGCCCAAAAACACTCCAAAACTTTCATCCAAACCTTTGTGCCATCATACCCTCAGTATATATTGAAATGCTAGGTTAAAAAATTAGGTGAGGTGGCATCTTAAGGCCTCACATCTGTGAGTTATCACTCACGAGTGTGAGAGCACCTACATGGGCAGGAGGAATAACTCATGCCCATGAAACTATATTACACAACCATGAGTTATTAATTAATGGCTATGCAATAATTTGGCATGGCCATGAGAATTCATGGTCGTGAGTGGCTGGTAGTTCCATCGAAGAGTAGCCCCACTCCACACATGTTTCGTATATTTAATAGCTATGTTTTAATGCATGGGATAGCTGGCTCCTTTGCTAGCATGAGGTGTCTTCATTTTCTAATCCATAGTTGTTATAATTAACTCGCAACTGTGACAAAATTCCAACAAGCCGTGAGAGGTCTTTATGCTTTTCATTCTTCATCTTTCTTGGTAATTTCTTTTCTTCTTGTTTTAATCTTCCTTATTCTTGTTCCATGAAGACATGTGGATATGATTCGTTGGAAAATGGCTCAAATTGTAGTGCTTTTAACTCATTTTAACTCTTTTGCTTCTGAATTAAGCCTAAAATCACATATGAGTCAAATTGAGTATCTTAAGCACTTTCCTAGCAATATTCACTAAGTGTTGTTGAATAAATTCATCATCAATTAATCATATATCACCCTATTTTTTGTGTTTCTTCACATAAAGCAAAATTCCTAAAAGCATACCCATTTGAGAGAAAGAGTAAGGCAATGTTAAGAGTGCTCAAGCCACTGATAGGTCATTCATTGGGAATTTTAGCTTCATGGAATGGAAATGTTAAGTATGGGAGGTGTTTTCCCTATTAAAGAAAGGATTGTCTAACATGAGTTATTTCCAGTTTACTTATTGCAAGTACAATTAAACCATGAGTCATAGACAAAGTCACCATGCTAAAGAAGGCTTTTGATGCTAAACATAGAATGCTCTCCTTGTCTCTCTTCTTTACCCTCAAGGTCAGGTTCAATATTAAAGTTGGACAATTTTACTTCTTCTACTTGTTTTTGTGATAATATCATCATTCTTCTCTAAAGGCAACATCTAAACCTTAGTAGATCTTAAACACATTTTAAAAAAAAAGGAGGAAGGTTAGAAAAGGTTAATGAGAAGGATGGTGAAAAGGGATAAAATTAAGATCCTTGTAAGGGAGATTAGGAATTTTAAGTTAGGATTAAGTAAAATCAAGAGTTTTATTAATTTAGGGTTTAATTAATATTTAATGAAATTATTTTATTAGCTTCATTAATTTTATTTAAAGTAATTTAAAATATTAAAATATATTAATTATTTAATTTTAAATATTTTTAAAAGATGATTGGACCTCACAGAATCATATGACGCACATATGGCATTGTGAGCCTGAAATTTTATTAAATATGTTAAGTTATTTTATTTATTATTTTGGGCATTATTTGTATTTTGATATATTTGGTATATCTCTTGTAATAAGGAAGTTGATTTGAAATATGCATATCTTTTGTGATAAGGAAGTTGACTTGGCTAAGGATTCCACTAACTATCTTAGAATATGTAGTATTTTTGGAAGTTAAGATAGTGTGGAAAGAAGGAATCCTAAATGACATAGAATCTTAAAGAAGGAAGGAGTTGCTGGAGATAAACATAGAGTCTATCTACAGTTTGTTAGAGAAAAATAAGCAGTTGATTAATTAATTTTTGCAGTTACGTTTTTTATGTGCTTATGTGATTAATTACATATTCCATTGATGATCTTTTTAACTATTATACATGGGTTTCTTTAGTGATCAATTAAAAAGTACAAAACAGATTTTTGTTTGAAGGCAGTCCATGGTGTGACATATATCTATTGATTTTTGGCTACTATGTTTATGGAGTGCTTAAGAGATTAATCACAATGTTATATCGTTGATTTGGTGTTGCCATGTTTTGGGAGGTTTTGTAGAGATAACTTACAAGTTTGGCATTAAAATGTTTTTTGAACACTCTCAAAGATTATGGTTTAATTTTCTGCATATATAGAGGAGTATTCTTTAACTCAAGTGTTCTTTTTTTTTAATGTTATTCTTGATTTAAAAGCTTAAGATATTTTTTTCTTTATCTTCATTCGTTATTTCAAAATCCTCTATTGAGGTTAGCACGAAGTGGTCATATGATTGGGTGTGAGATAACTTTTAAGGGTATGAGTATAAGTGGATAACATTAAGGAGTGAGTGATATCAGCTCTGTAATAGCCTTGTGTAAGACTATTATACTTTGGTGAAAGTTGATTAATCTAGGTAAGGGTCTCGTAGACATAGGTCGTGTGTAAGAGTAAATGGAACCCATGGTAGGGACCTGGTCATAAGGAGACAAAATTTTCATATGAAAATAAAGTGGACTTTAGGAAAGATGTGATTTCATTTAAAAAAGAGTTGCCTCATCATTCTGTTCATAGAAAAGGAAAAAAGGATGGTGGTTTTTATCGACCTTGGAGATCTATCTCTTCTTAGAGTAAAGGAAAAAGGAAAAAGGGGAGATTCCTATCAACAAACTCTAATGCCAAATAAACATACTTTTACTTTTCCTTATGGGAGAGGAAGTGGGGAAATAATGCTACTTCTTTTGTGGGCTGTGGAAGGATAAATTATGGTGGAAACTCTGTGGAAAGTTTTTCAATCCAATCTTAATCTTTTGGAGCTATTTTAGACAAGAATGAAATTCAAAGACCCTCCTTTAGAGGTAATATAATTGGATGGTTTGGGGGTGGATATTTTGGGATTGATTTGTAAGTTCTCCCTCGCAACTATATTAAAAGATGCACCCTTTTTACTTTATAAGCTAAGGTTAAACCACCACCTAGTTTTAGTGTGCCAAAATAGAATGAATTAATAGATACATTTAGGTACAAGGCATCAGCTTGATATGATGACAAGTGAATCAAGACATAAATCCACTTCAAAACGGAGGTGGAAAATAGATTATTGGAGTCACTCATGTCTGGAAATATAAGCAAATAATCTCAAGTTAAGATTCTTTTCCATTGTTGATCCTCTACCTTTTCCACCTATGTATCAACTACCATCTTCATATTTATTTTCCTTTTATTGCTAAACAATCGTTGTTTTATGTTTTCATATCGTTTATGTGAGGCAGAGATTGATTAAATTTGAAATATTTTTGGGGTTTGTGAATTTAATTGGGGATTTGTCTTTTAAGGATGTGACTCCTTTGAATGCATCTTATATGCTTTCTTCTTTTGGGTTTCCATGAAATAAGTTGGGCAATTTGTGTCAAGCAGAAACTTCTATTTTTGGCAAGGGTTTAAAGGAGTTAACATCTAAAATTTTTGGGTTTGCTAAGGTTCAAATGATTGGTGTATGTCTGGCTTTCCCTTACTTCTTAAATATTATATTTGATGTGAAAATGAGGCTCTGATTGATGATTTGAGAGTTCTGCTTCTGGATTTTGATTTACAGAGTTATGTTAAGAAAATGTTGATGCTTGCTTGAAGACTTGTAGGAAGATTCGAGTTTTATATAATTTGAGTTTTTCAATTTTTATCCTGATTCCTCTTTATATTGTTGGCAATATGAGTTTGGTTAATATGCTTTCACTGGAAATTTGCTTAAGACAAGTAGGATGAAGTGGAAAAACTTAAATGATCATATAAATGGGATGAAAGATGTGTTGGTGATCATATTGTTGAGTGGTTGTTGGTACTTTTCGCAGCGTATTATGTGGACTAAGTTTTGTCATTTAGAAGTGGAAAAGATCCTCTATTCTTCTTGCATAGCCCTTGTAGTCATATGTTGTTCATTTTTTTAACAATTCATAGCTTGCTTTGGGAAACCTTAACGGGGAGGGAGCATTTGCTATTTTATGTTACAGAGACTTGAGATATTCAATTTTGAATTGGACAAGAAGGTGATATCAGTTCAGGTTTTACTAAGACATTTTGGATTGAGTGATGAAGAGTTCTAATCTATTGTTTGAAAGTATCCATATGAAATGGGAAGAAATAAAATGAGTAATTTACCTTATGAGATGAGAGCTTTGGACCAGCACTTGTGTTTTTTCACTAAAATAAAGGAAATCATCCATTATTAGCTAGCTATTCCATAAGTGACTCTAAGGAGGAACAAAATGAATTAGTTGAATTAGATACCAAGATGCTGAAGCATTAGTACTCGATATGTATTAACTAGCAAAGGAATGGCAGTTATGCTTGAAAAGTACAAAAACTATGACTTTGGGAGATGCCCAGGGGTTTACTGCTATGGACAGCTATGTCTTCCTATAGGTTAGTCAGATATCCCATGTTCAAGTATTGTCAAGATTTACTACCAAAGATGTGACGATAAATACCACACTCAATCAAAATATCAAAGCAACATTGGTGGAGCATACTTTGTGTTATGGATGAAAATCCGTCAGGAGAAGAGGAAACAGATGATCAGCCAAACACACAGAGGGAATTACGCAGGAGTACAAGGCTGAGGAAGATTCCATCTTGGACCAAGAAATTTCAAATATGATCCTAATTTCAAGGACACGTAATTATCTTCTAATTATTCTTTCCTTATCAGTTTACATTCTTTTAGTATTTATACGGTGTAATAGTGAAGAGGAGACACAGACAGAGCGAAATATAATAACACCTTTACCATCTCAGTTCTCTTCTCATCTTTTATTTCAAAGGCCACGTCCCTTTCTTGACGTTATTCTATCCAACCCCTCTTGCTGAGAGTTTGAGACTACTCGGAAGTCTCTTGTGGGTACAAAAATTGTATCACTGGTGCTTTCATTAATCATGGCGAACCAACCCTCAACCGATCAATCGGACAACACTCTTGCTGATCCATTCATTGAATTCCAAAAAAATATGGATTTGCAATTCATTCAGCTATGACAAGCCATTTTACAAGTTAAACAAGACATGGACTTACGGCTTGCTCACACTGAAAAATCCCCTGCATATTCTGCTTCATCCGCGGCTGAACCGGTATCTGTTCACACTAATTCTTTGGAAAAGATGCATCTGGATGCGCCCAAGTGTGATGGCTCCAATCCGCAAGGATGGTTATTCCACATTCACGAATACTTTACCTTCTATGGAATTACGGGTGATGGTCATCTTCAATGTGTGGGATTGATGCTCGAAGGACCAGCGGTTGATTGGTTTCGATGGCGCTCCAATAGTCATTTGATTGATTCGTGGGATGATTTCGTGGCCAAATTTAAACTCCGTTTTGACCCATTAAATTATGTTGATTACTTTGGCGTATTATCCAAAGTTACACAGACAGGGACAGTGATGGAGTATCAAACAGCATTTGAAAAAGTCTTTGTTAATGTGACTGGAGACCGAGAAAATAATCTTCAATCTGTGTTTAATGCAAGTCTGAAACAAAATCTTCAACACGAAATTGCACTCCTTCACCCACGCTCATTATCTGAATACTTCGCTCTGGCACGTGAATTAGAAGCAAAGCATCAGGCTTGGGCTTTAGCTGTTGCTCCAAAAAATCATACTGGGGCTATGAGTGGCACTCGTCTAGTTTCATCATCAGGGATTATACCATATGCACCACCATCACAAGTGCCTCTATTGCCGACCCCCCAACCTCGCACAACCTTGACCTATTCAAGTTCAGTAAATCCTCTGATACGCAGGCTCTCCCGTGCAGAGAAATGGAACGTGATGCCGAGGGTCTTTGTTACAATTGTGATCAAAAGTGGTCCAAAAAACATCGATGTGGTTGTTTTTTGCTGTTAATTGGAGATGATGACGATGATGAGGCAATAGACAATGTAGAACTTAACGAGACAACATTAATAGCAGACATATCTACTCTCCACAGCCTTGCAGGCACCTCAACTCCTCGTTCGTTACGACTTTCGGGTATGATTCGTGATGTTATTATTGATGTGTTAATTGATGGTGGAAGTACTCATAATTTCATACATCCTACACTCGTTGAGAAGTTGAATTTAACTGTGTCTGATGTTACCCCTTTTCGAGTTTACGTAGGAAATGGAGCTTCATTACTTTGTAAGCAACAATGTTCCGATGTTGGATTATTATTACAAGGGTCCATTTTTCCGGTTGATGTCTTTGTCTTAGCCATACATGGACCAGAATTAGTGCTAGGAGTCAAATGGTTGCAGCTTCTTGGTCGAGTATCCCATGACTATACAAAACTTACCATGGAATTTACATGGAAGAATAAGCCGGTTATGCTCCAAGGGGGAATGCCTTCTCCAAAGCCTATCACTTTGAATTCTTTCTTTGCTTTGCAGGCTAATCACGACATTGCAACCTGCTATGAAATAGTTGTCTCACCACCAAGCATTGATACTTCCTTCCAGGCACTGGAAATTCCACAATCACTGCCAGTCGAAATTCACAAGGTATTACTAACTTTGCAGAAAGTTTTTAACATGCCCACAGGCCTTCCACCACAGCGTTTACATGATCATAGGATATTCCTCAAGCCCGGGACTACCCCAATCAATGTTCGCCCTTACCGTTACCCTCAATTTCAAAAAAAATGAAATTGAATGATTGGTTAAAGAGATGCTACAGTAGGATATAATTCAAATCAGTCGGAGTCTTTATTCATCCCCAGTGTTGCTCGTTAAAAAGAAGGATGGTGCATATCACTTCTGCGTGGATTATTGAGCCCTCAATGTAGTTACGATTCTCGACCATTTTCCTATGCCAACGGCAGATGAACTAGGTGCCGCTTAGATCTTCACTAAATTGGATTTGCATTTAGGATACCAACAAATCCGGATGAATGATCGTAACATTTATAAGACAGCATTTCGCACACACGAGGGGCATTATAAATTCTGAGTTATGCCGTTTAGATTAACAAACGCGCCTTCCACATTTTAGGCATGTATGAACGGCTTGTTTGCATCTTACTTGTGCAAATTTGTCATCGTCTTTTTTGACGACATTTTGATCTACAGTCCTTCAATTACGGATCATGTGCAGCATCTACACTGTGTGCTCTCTATTTTGCATACTCATGCAATTTTTTGTGAAGCTCTCAAAATGCTCATTCTGCACTAGGTCAATTGATTACTTAGGCCACGTTCTTTTGGATGGCCAACTCAAAGTTGATGCTTCCAAAATAGCGGCAATGGTGGATTGGCCAATTCCTAAAAACATCAAGCAACTTCGTGGTTTTCTTAGATTAACGGCATATTACCGCAGGTTTATTAAACATTACTCTCATTTAGTATCACCATTAACGGACTTGCTCAAGAAAGATTCTTTTGTACGGACTGATGGAGCGAACACTGTGTTCAACAATTTGAAACTGGCTATGACCACAGCACCAATCCTTCGACTCCCAAATTTTGACGAGTTATTCGTGATCGACACCGATGCCTCTGCTACAAGTATTGGAGCAGTTTTATTGCAACATAAGCAACCTATTGCTTTTTTCAGCAAAAAATTAAGGCCCCACAGGTTGCTAGCATCTACCTATCACAAGGAACTTTATAACATTGTCGAATCTATCCAAAAATGGCGTCAATATTTATTGGGATGGGAATTTCTAATCTAGACGAATCAAAGAAGCTTGAGGGAGCTCTTGCAACAAGTAATTCAAACTCCGGATCAACAATTCTACTTCCGGAAGTTAATGGGGTTCCGTTTTTGCATTGAATACAAGCCTGGTCGCAATAATTGTGTTGCGGATGCACTGTCTAGACAAGATGAGCTCCCATTGTTGGCACATACTTTTTACACCATCTCCCAGCCAATTCCCACAATCATTGACATGATTCGCATGGAAAATACATCCCAACCTGATTTGGTACGTCTGCATGAAGAAAAAAACAATGGCTAGTTACAACACCCATTTTCAGTACAAGATGGCTTGCTACTGCACAACAACAGATTATATATTGGAGCCAATTTTACATTGAGGCAACAATTGCTTCGTGAATTCCATGATTCACCCACCGCGGGACACGCTGGAGTACACCGTACTTTTTAGCACCTTGCAACATCATTCTTTTGGCTAGGAATACGATCAGACATCAGGAGCTACATTGAAGCTTGCCTCACCTATCAATCGACCAAATTTTCGACACAACCACCCTCTGGACTACTTCAACCTTTACCTATTCCTTATAGGGTTTGGGAAGACATTAGTATGGATTTCATTACAAGATTGCCTTTGTCTCGTGGCTCGACAGTAATCTTGGTTGTTGTTGATCGACTCACTAAATATGCTCATTTCGGTGCTCTTCCAACTGACTTTGACGCACACCGAATAGCCTTTTTATTTGTTGACATTGTAATAAAGCACCATGGTTTTCCATCATCAATAATTTCTGACAGGGATTCCATCTTCTTAAGCAATTTTTGGAAGGCTCTTCACACACTCAGTGGCACAACCCTCAAGCATAGTTTAGCTTTTCATCTGCAAACGGACGGGCAAACCGAGGTCATGAATTGCTGCCTTGAACAATACTTACGAGCTTTCGTTCATGATCGACCCTCTAGTTGGACGATTATGCGACCTTGGGCTGAGTATTCTCTCAACACCAGTTACCACTCCGACATTAAAATGACTTCATTTTAGGCTGTCTACGGTCGAACTCCTCCAGCCCTAGTACCTTATAAATCGAGAGACAGCAATGTACCCTCAGTGGATGAAATTCTTGTTGAACGAGACTAGTTACTGTGCTAGCTACGACAACATCTACACGCTGCACAACAACGAATGAAAACCATGGCTAATCGTCATCGTCGGGATATCGAATTCCAGGTTGGAGACATGGTGTTACTCAAACTTCAGCCTTACCGCCAACACTCCGTGGTCCGTAGGCGCTCTCAGAAACTAGATCTTTGTTATTACGGCCCCTTTGAAGTGTTGGAACACATCAGGCCTGTAGCATACAGATTGAAACTACCGGATTCCTCCCACATCGACCCTGTCTTTCACGTATCCCTCTTACGTGCATTTCGTGGGTCACAGACAGCTCCTACCTTGTTGCCTCTTCCACAAGATTTACTACATGGTAAAACAGTTTCATCACCTGTGGTTATTCATGCAAGTCGACTTGTTTTGCGTTATGGAACTCCAGAAGACAAGTGGCTCGTGAGTTGGAGCGACGGTTCACTAGATGATGCAACATGGGAACCTAGAGCTACTATTCAAAAGCACTACCCTCATCTCCACCTTGAGGACAAGGTGGTCCTTGAAGGAGAAGGGAGTGTTATGGCTGAAAATCCGTTAGTAGAAGAGGAAACAGATGATCAGCCAAACACACAGAAGGAATTACGCAGGAGTACAAGGCTGAGGAAGATTCCATCTTGGACCAAGCAATTTCAAATGTGATCCTAATTTCAAGCACACGTAATTATCTTCTGATTATTCTTTCCTTATCAGTTTACATTCTTTCAGTATTTATATGGTGTAATAGTGAAGAGGAGACACAGAGAGAGCGAAATATAATAACACCTTTGCCATCTCAATTCTCTTCTCTAGTATCAGTGGTAGATAGATTGTCGGTCATAGTAATGTAGAAATCAATCGAGAAGGCTACTGAATGTCCATGTGTTGGAGTAAAGCTCACTCATAAAGCGAGGTGGATGATTGAAGCCAGTGTAGAGAAGGTAGAGATCAATCAACAACTATACGGATGTAATGACCCAAAGGACAAGAAGGCTTCAAGTCTTATGTCGAAGGTTAGGGTTCTATATTCGCTGCTGTTCCATTTTGTTTTGCCAAGATCAAGATCCTGGAATCTAGTAACAACGTTAGATGAGCAATGTCTATTTCATCTACTCAATCGCCAGCCCATAGATCTTCCATCCCTAATTTTCAA
>JANSVA010000007.1:1726503-1740176 GCA_025504915.1 Erythroxylum reticulatum
CTATAAAAACAGTGTTTGATCTTCTTCCCTATTCTTAACATTTAAATTTGTTTAAATTGTTTTGTGTGAATTAACTTTTGATTTTATTGTAGATTTTTTTTAGAAAAAAGGTTTAAAGATCTATTCAACCCCCCTTCTAGATCGTTTACAGTAATTAGGAATATGATTAGTTTCCCCTTTTCTCTTTATTTGATAGCCTATGTAATTGATATACTTTCCTATTTTTGCTTTCTCCATCTGTATAAATTAGTTATTGATATGCTAAGACAAAAGTGGATTTCACCCAATTCCCATTGTCCTATAAGTATCTTACAGGAACGAAAACAGTGTTAGAAGAAATAATTTACACAGAACCGCCGGTTGTACTAAATATGAACCAACATGAGCCTCTAAAATGGAATAAATAATGTCAAACCATGTATGCTACAAAAATGTGCATCTACCATACAAAAATATTTGCAGAAGCAACGGTATAATCGACATTAGTATTAGTTTGTCAGGTAAATTCTGCTGTGAGTTGGTATTATCCACCTCTCCTGCATTTACAAATTCACTTTTTCCAGTATTTGAAGCTATGGAGACATTTACCGATGTTGAACCTGATTGATAGATTCACATATATGATATGAGAATTTAGTGAAGAGGTAAAATGAGACAAGAAAGTTTTAAATTTCGCACCAATGGTTACTGGTAATTGCAACTTACAGTCATAGTTAGCCCATCCAATTCGCTGATTTAAAATATCATAAACAAAAATTGTCTTTTAGAACAAGATCTGCCCAAAATCAAACACCCATTTATGCATAATGACAAGATTGACTATATCTAAATACAAGAGCAAACAGGAACAAACGTAAAGAAACCAAGGAGCACAAAGCATCCTCAAAGCTTAGTGATAGATAAATGAGCTTGATGATGGAATTATCTCATTTGGTGCGCACCAAATTAGCCTTGAGAGGTGCTAGTAGGATCGCAACCTATTGCTACAGTAGGCATCGTGTTGAAGTTGTGCGTAGTGCAAACAACACTCATACAAATTGTTAAGGAAAGTCAAGCAAGGAAAGAACAGAAAAGGAAACAAAACAATAAATTGCACAACACACAAATTTCAACCCTTAGTGATGATAAATGAATGTTCCAATGCACAACCCTCAAGCATAGTTCAGCTTTTCATCCGCAAATGGACGGGCAAACCGAGGTCATGAATCGCTGCCTTGAACAATACTTACGAGCTTTCGTTCATGATCGACCCTCTAGATGGACGGTTATGCTACCTTGGGCTGAGTATTCTCTCAACACCAGTTACCACTCCGGCATTAAAGTGACTCCATTTCAGGCTGTTTACGGTCGAACTCCTCTAGCCCTAGTACTTTATAAATCGGGAGACAGCAATGTACCCTCAGTGGATGAAATTCTTGTTGAACGAGACCAGTTACTGTGCCAGCTACGACAACATTTGCATGCTGCACAACAACGAATGAAAACCATGGCTGATCGTCATCGTCAGGATATCGAAGTTGGAGACATGGTGTTACTCAAACTTCAGCCTTACCACCAACACTCCGTGGTCCGTAGGCGCTCTCAAAAACTATCTCTCCGTTATTGCGGCCCCTTTGAAGTGTTGGAATGCATCGGGCCTGTAGCATAAAGATTGAAACTATCCACCCTGTCTTTCACGTATCCCTCTTACGTGCATTTCGTGGCTCAAAGACAGCTCCTACCTTGTTGCCTCTTCCACAAGATTTACTACATGGTAAAACAGTTTCATCACCTGTGGCTATTCATGCAAGTCGACGTGTTTTGCATTATGGAACTCCAGAAGACCAGTGGCTCATGAGTTGGAGCGACAGTTCACTAGATGATGCAACATGGGAACCTAGAGCTACTATTCAAAAGCACTACCCTCATCTCCACCTTGAGGACAAGGTGGTCCTTGAAGGAGAAGGGAGTGTTATGGCTGAAAATCCGTTAGTAGAAGAGGAAACAGATGATCAGCCAAACACACAGAAGGAATTACGCAGGAGTACAAGGCTGAGGAAGATTCCATCTTGGACCAAGCAATTTCAAATGTGATCCTAATTTCAAGCACACGTAATTATCTTCTGATTATGCTTTCCTTATCAGTTTACATTCTTTCAATATTTATACGGTGTAATAAGGAAGAGGAGACACAGACAGAGCGAAATATAATAACACCTTTACCATCTCAATTCTCTTCTCATCTTTTATTTCAAAGGCCACGTCCTTTTCTTGATGTTATTCTATCCAACCCCTCCTGCTAAGAGTTTGAGACTACTCGGAAGTCTCTCGTGGGTACAAAAATTGTATCACTTTGGCACAGCATTCCCTCACCTATTTTTGATGACGTATGGTCATCGCTGAAAGCATCACAGAGCTACGTTTAAGAGTATTTGGGTTTAAAGTAGAAGAATCCAAAAAAGTGTATTCTCAGTTGAGATGTTTCTCCACTCAGAGACAATACCTTAATCATGGTTAGTGTAGACTGAGATTTCCTTAGGCTAAACCACTCCCAACACTTCTTAATCTCCTAGAAGAAAAGGAGAGGAAATCACTTTTTGTTGTCATGTTGTGGTCGTTGTAGTTTTCAATTTTAACTGCATTTATAGCTTGACACAAAGGCCTTTTTTTCTCTGTTGGGATAGCTTTGCTTTATTGCTATTTTTTCAATCACAGAACTTGATAAAGATTGTTAATTTGCAGATATACTACGATTGCAGAAAAGTAAATGAGATAGGATTTTTACTTGGTTCGATAGCGTATCACTATCTACATCCAAAGCTCTCACTTTCAGTGGTGAAGATTTCACTATATAAAGAAGAAGATGAAGAACAAAGTACAGAGATTGTGTGTTTTTCAACATATGCAAGAGCCTTCAAAGCTCCCCAAGTACCCACATGTTAGTACCCTAGCACTCTCTGATCTTTTTCTTTTCTCTATTTTTGCACTCTCAAAGGCTGAATACAATGTGAATGAAAACTGAAGTTTCTGTATATATGTTCTACTTTGTCTGATGCTTTTGTCTTTTTTTATAGCTGAAGGAGAGGAGAGTTGCCCTTCGGATGAACATGCAAGCTTATATCAACTCACCTCCATGTGCCTCCCACGTGAGTCACTTATTCCTCTATGATATGTCTGCGTTTTATATTGAAAGAAGCTGTGTTTTTGCTTTGTCTTCTGCACTTGTAATACGACTGAGTTTAGAGTTCAGCAACTTAAGTAATACGATGCTGCTTTAATCTATTGGCTTCTTACTTGAATGTATCACGTGGGAATGTCTTAATTTGATTTATTTTGTTTCTATTCTGATAAGAACCTTTAAGCATTTCTTCTCTCTTTAACATCTCCTTCAGAAACTAACACATACTTCACTTTTGTCTCCAATCTCTACTTGTTTTCTTGGTGAATTTGAGTGAAGTTGGTGGAGTATAAGTGATTTCCATCACATTCTCCATTCAGCCTCTATCTTCTGCTAGTTTGGCTTTTTGTTCTGATCACCATCAGCCACTTCATCTCTTTGGTATCCTATCTATCACCAATCGTCTCTACACCTCAGCTTCCTTCAATGATCAATAGATTTTTTTTTATATTGATTTCCTAAGGGAGATATATAAGAACTTGCTTATATTTTTCAGCTGGTATTTATAACTTTGTTAGTGACAATTGACTCTTGACTTGAAAATTGACATTGACCTTGATGTTATTTGGATATTTATTATTATGATAGGATTTCATTTGAATACTATGAAACATTAAGGCCTAACTTGTATTCACATATAAATATTATAGTTAAATTTGCCCTTTTGACCTTTACATTTTATTTGTATATAATTCAATAATTTTTTTACAAGTACAAGAATATGATTGGCCCTTACATGAGTGACCTTAATTGTGAGAGTTTAACATTTGAAATATCTTTCAAATAAATTAGAAATGTCAACTATTAAATTATTATTTTTAATTGTAGCTAGCATTAAGAAATTAATTAAAAACTAGAAATTAAATTATAAATATATTTATAAATGTAATCGTAGGAGACTGCAATATAGTATTTAAAAATGGTCTTATCCATCTGAAAATACGTTGTTAGAAATTAAGTTCCTGTACTCTTGAAGATATTTGCATTGTGAGATTCCGACTATAGAAACTCTTTTCTCCACACGACTAAATGCTTGTTTAGATAGACTTTTAAGAGACTAATTAGTACTTTTCTCTACCACAAAAGTCTTTTTAAAGAAAAAATGAGTGTTTAGCTGTAAAATAAAAAAGCACCTCTCTAATATATATGAATTTTTTGGCAGCCAAAATATAGATTTTTAAGAAACTCAAAATTGAAGCTTCTCAAAAAAGCCTATTAAATGATTTTTCGGGTAAATTTTTCAGATCAATTAATAAGTCTATTTTTTAGTCCCTTTTATCCTTATGTTTTACACATAATTTTCACAATACCCACAAACTCACCTTCCCATTTATTATGTATTTTTATTTACTCAACTTGATTTATATAATATTATTTGGCCTTTTTATATGTTTTAATATTTATTTTTGATATTAGTTTACGTTATAATCCATATAAAAGATTTAGTTAGATATATTTTCATTCATGTTTCATATGGTTTAAAATTATATGATAATTAATATATTATGCTTTACATATTGTTTAATACTTTAAATAATATTTATCTGATAAATAATTTTTATTATAAAATAAAATATAGTTAAAATTAAAAATATTTTTTATTTTTATGTTATCAAATAGTCTATTGTATGAAACTCTTTCAAAAAAAGCTTTTTTTAAATAACAACCAAAAAGGTAACTAGCTTTTTAAAAAAAATTTCTCATAAAAGATGTATAGAAAAAAATCTAGTAACAAAAACTAGTATAAGCTAGAAAAAACTCTACAACATAGGCTAAGAGACTTCTACCAACGATGTCCAAGTAGGAGACACCGATGGTGGTCCTTGATTCTTGAATCCGGCATAGAAAAGCCTCAAAACTAATAACAAAAACTAGTATAAATTTCACTAGCACGCATGATTTACAAAGATTTCAGTAATAAAGACTTTATCCCTATTTAATAAAGAGGCTGTTTATAAATTACCTACAAGTAAAGAATGAGCGAGCACAGACATTCACAGGAGCCGGTAAAATACTCAGTAGCCTTATAAGAACAAATCCAATCAAAATCGATTTTATTGCCTTTTGGTTAATAATTCTTTCACAATCTGTAATAAGGAATCTCCACAAGCCCAAAAAATTGCTTAAAGTATGTAACCACAAATTAATTAGATAACCTAAGGAAATTGCAATTTGAATTATAAGCATGTTCGTTTAAGCGACAGCCTTCTTGGTCTTGTATCGGTACAGAACCCTCTTCTTCTTGTTGGAAGTATTCTCAATTGTAAGAAAAACCTTGCCAGGCTCATTGTTCTTGAAAGTGTTGCGGATCGATTCATGAGAAGATACCATTTTCTTTCCCTTTTGGATAATGATGGTGTAAGATCCCTCATCAGTTGGCACAAATTCCTCCTTGTAGTTAACTTCCCAACCCACAACACTCAAGTCCCAAAGCAACGTGGTTCCAACCTGAAGCAAATCAAATAGCATGTTAATCAAATTTTCTTAATCTAATAATGCTCAAGAAATGACAAGTTAGGATTATTATTTAGTACCTCAGCTGCAGGGATTTCAATGGTTTCTGTTGATCCAGCTTTAATATCAAACTCCGAAACTTCACCATCTTCGATGGAGAACTCAAAATCCCTAGTCCTCTTGAAACCACCGTATTGGACTGGGATTTCCCCCGCTGGAATATACCTTCATGAACAAATAGAATTCAGAGTGTGAGCGTTTGAAGAACTGAGAACACTAAGATGATGAATATAAATTATTAATCCAACAAGTACATGCCAAGAGCAAGGGACCAGACGTACTTCAGCAGGGTCTCAGTAACTTTGGCCGGGCGAGCAACAACAAATTTGCTCTTGGTCCTTTGTGTCAGGAAGGGAGATAACAGAGCATTTAGAGCATAATACCAGAATGGCACATTTATGAATATCTGCAATCAGCAACACAAACATACGTAAGAATTAAGAAAGATAGAGACATAGGAAAGTAATAGACGAATATCATATTGGAAGCTCACGTTTCTTGCAACGAATTCGGGATAATTGTCCTGCAGGAGCGCCACAGCTTTGTTCATGGCAACCCTCAGCTCCTTCTTTGATGGAGATGGAGAATTCTTGAGGTCACTGATCTGAAGTAAAGAAGAAACACCGCCAGGCTTCAAGTCCAGCTTCTGGATACCTTTCTCCATTAACTGAAACCTCCACCTCAAAAACTTGGCACGGCTTTCCTTAGTCCCCAAAGCCTTGGAATAAAGCTCCTCATTTGCAAATGCTCCATAAACGTTGTAACACACAGGGTGGCCTTCACGATCCACGCCATCCATGTAAAAAGCTGAGCTCAAATCCACTTCCAGATTCTCGTCGATGATGGAATCAACATTGGACTCTTTTCTCCATTGAAGGGTCTTCTTGAGCATTTCAAAAGCTTCATTGACTTTGAACTCTCTAGCTCTCAAGAACTTCAAGAGGATTACATCTGTACCCTCTGCGCCTTTGCTAGGCAATAATGGGATTCCCCAAAGTGAGATATCCTTGTCGACAACAACTTTCGGTTCGACATTGCCTTCAACTGTGCTTTCCTCCTCCCTTTTGTTCTCTTCTTGACACTCTTGAGTGGCTTCTTCCTTCTCATCCTGTTCTGGTTTTGCCTCGTCACTCTTTTCAGTTTCTTCTTTTGGTTTCTCGCTTACTTCCTGTTCTTGTTTCACATCATCTCCCTTCTTTTTCTCGTTTTCCACTACTGGTTTCTCATCGTTATCCTCATCGTTCTTTTTGGGTTCCTCCTTCTCGAGCAGATCGTTTCCGAGAATGGCTTCTTCAAGTTTGGATTTGAGTTCATCCAAGGCCTTCTTTTCATGATCCTTGAGATCAGATAGAAAGTTGCTCTCTTCTTTGTAAGAAGAGCTCTTCTGAATCGTCTTAGGCTCCAAATCATCACACACTTCTTTCACCTCTCCAACTCCATTGTCAACAATTTTCTCGCTCTCCATAACAGCCTTTTTGGGGTCATCCTGAGGAATGACAACCTCAGCCACCTGAGCTTGCTCAGTTTTAACTTCAACAGTCATTGCTACAACAGCAGAAAACAGCACAACTGAACCAACAAAGAACTAATCAAGAAGTGAAGAGAAAGATTCAGGCTTTGAGATGGAACTCTTAAAAGAATGAAAACCCACCTCTCAAATTCAAATCTCAAATCCTCGGATGTAAAAGCCTGGGAGTCTGGTCTGGTATCGTTTGTCGTGCTTTGTGTCGGGCGTCGTTGGATAGGAGACAAAATGTGAGGGGTTTGGCAACGGATATATAAGTAGAAAGTAGGAACACCCGCCAACGGTCAATTATCTGGAGCCAGCACAACACACGGGAACCGTTGGGTCTTGCTAGCCTGGAGGCCAGCAATGCTTTGGTTGACAGAATCCTTTGGCCCCACGTTTTGGGGTTTGGATCTTACCATAATCAAAAGTGAGGGAGAGAGACTATAATTCAATCGTATTCAATTCAAACCAATTTCATTTCAATTCGTTTCCTTTCTTCTATACATTTTCTTTTAAGGTTACGTTTCCAAACATTATAATTATTGATTTGTAATTCAAATTTTATATTACAAACTACAGTTTAATTTAAACTTAATTATTTGAACGTATATATTTTTATTTTAATTCAAATCTAAGATTTTGATCAAAATTTAAACCGTATAATGAGTATAGAAAATAATTAGCATAAAAGATAAATCACATTTCCTCATTGACGTATCCTCTCTAAGTTGTTAGTTGATATTGCTTGTGCTAGAGACTGTTTTCTTTTATAAAAAGTTAATTGTTTTATAAGAAAGAGGAGTTATAAAAGTGCAATAGGAACATGACAAAGAAGGCATAGCCGTTACATATAGAAATGTGTGAAATCATATATATAACGAGACTTCTGATAGAACGAGAAATCCAAAAAGAGAAAAACGACTGTTCTTTGATTGACAAAATGAATTATAATTATAACCCCATTAACATTAAGAATGCCCATGTTTTCCAAAAACAAAAATAATCTTCAATTTTAAATCTCCTTAGACCAAGTTTCACCGGGGCTATAGATGCTGTTTCTTTACGTGGATAGTGTAATGTATATATAAAAATCAGTTACTAACTCGCTATTTGCTAGTAATTGATGCTATGAGTAGGAGTAGAGAACAATTAGTGTAGGACAGCTTGTATTATGCTTTCTCAGTGGTATTATTTGCCACACTCTACTTGGCAGCAAAGCATCCCCGTGACTCGAGGTGTCTGCCTCCTACCACGTCTCAACATGGCCTCGACCCATTGGTCAGTGAGAACTTTGACCATTAATTTGACAACTTTCTGTAGTCAATCTTCATTAGTTGGCCAAGTCATGTGGTGGGTATACGCCTATTTTGTTATAAATCAACTTATTATGACAATTATTCCTACTTATGTCCTAATATTGCTCCTTGTCATGTTTGCTGGTACAAAATTTGTTAATTGGAGATGAGTTGTTGGCTGCACATGCAATGGCTCGAAGCCTCTCATTTTAGTCCTCTCACTCATCAAATATGATTTTCTAGGAAAAATAATAATGAACATGGTGATACCTTGAATTACCTGTATATAAGTAAGCTACATATTCATGTTAATGATGATCGAATTCGTGTGTGACAGAGTTTTCCTACCGTTATTAGTGCTAGCTTGAATAGTTAAACAATTAGTTGCAATAGTCTAAAAAACTTTCAAATTTGTCGCAGTCATTTATAGCACAATTAAAAACTAAAAAAATTAAAAAAATAACAAATCAATACCGAAATTTGTTAATACAATTCGTCACATATTGCCTATGCCTACGAGACCCTTACCTAGCTTAATACTTTCACTAACGACAATATTTTTATATAAGACTTTATTGAACTGATAGCACTCAACCCTTGACACTATTCCTCACCCTTATTACCTGTGAAAGTATTTCACACCCGATAACACGATTGACTCTTGTTAATCTTAACAAAGGATTTTCTCAAACAATATTTAATGATAACAAAATAAACTAAACAACTCAAGTGATTAAACAAAATTCAACATAAATGAAAACACTTGAGATAAGAAAAACTACTTCCCTAATAATTCCAACTTCTTTAAAAAGAGATTGGAAAGTTGTTCACCAAGAAATGTAAATGTTTCTCTACTGAAACATTGTAAAAATCAAAGCTACAAAATTCATGACGACTATTGGAATTTTTTGCACACAAACACCGCTATCGACAATGATAAAATCACCAAGACTACTGGAAGTTTTCCACACAAAAACCAATATCGATGACAGTGAATAGCCTAAACAAATCACACAAACACCATAGAAAGCCAGTTGTCAAAAACTCATGAATTTACCCAACTAAATCACGCAAAGACAAAAGCAATTACACATCTACACTAAAACTTCATCGACGACAACCAACCAACGAAGACACACGACTATCAAAGCACCTTAGTGTAGCATGTCACGTTCAGCCAACTCACATGAAATTCCAATAAAAATAGTTGCAAATACTCATAATAAAAATTACAGCACACACATTAATATCTTCACCCAATTAATTAATACAAACTGCAGCACCAAGATGGAATTCTCATCAACGTGAAATCAACACATAAGATCTTCCATCCAATTAAGAACAACAACCAATCATGCTCACAGTTGTAAGCCCATAAACCATGTAACCAACAAAACAGAACATAGTTGAAGACACATGTGCACCAAAGAGGAATTACACAGAAAAATCCTTCAGCAAACAGTCACATGATCTACAAGAGCTCTTCTCTAGATAGAGATCTAACTCTATCAATTTTTCCAAGATAGCATATTTTAATCTATCCCACTTTGATTTGAATTTTAAACGCATCAACATTATCTTAGATGTACCAAATAATAAGATATATATCATATATCTTACTAATCTCCCCTTTTTGGCATTGTTTTTCACAAATATGAAACTCCCCCTAAATAAAATAATTAAACATATAATCTGCTTGAGAAAATAACTTTCCCTTAATCTAACATCAAGTTCTAAAGAGCATCCATCAAGTTCTTCAAGTTTAAGAAACATCTAAAAAAATAATAATGAACAATTATCCAATCATCCAAATTTCTACCCCTTGGGACAAAAAGATTCCAAAAAGTAAAACTGATAGTCACAGAGATACCTTAAAATCTTCACCTGAATTAAACAGTCACCAAAAATAATATGATGTCTCCCCTTTGGGATAAAACAATGTCAAAATAAGAATGCCTTCAATGCAATCAATCTCAGTGAATAAAATGCATAAAAATCAACAGTAAGTGCAGTGGAAGAATCATAAGCATGTCAAAATGACAATTTACCACTAGTCAAATCACTAGCCAACATATCAGTACACACATCAAACCCTTCCTCATATGATTGGTTAAATTCGTAAATCCTAAAATGCATTCAACGAATCATGATCAAATTCAATCAATCTTCTTCTCACATAAACCATATGAATGCATACTACTCAAATTCATATAGCCTACAATATAGAAAAATCAAGATAAAACTTGAAAAATCCAATTCATAGAAAACTTGAATCTTCCCATAGGTCTTCAATCAAGCATCAATACTTTCTTGACATAACTCCGTAAATCAACATTTAGAAACAAAACTTTCAAATCATCAAGGAAAGCCTCATTCTCACATCAAATTTACTATTCAGCAAGTAAAAAAAGCCAAAACACACACTAATCAACTGAATCCTTAAAATACCCATAAAAATAAAAACTCAAAAAGCCTAGACGATAACAACTTTGAACCCTTTTTTGTTTTTTTATTAATAAACAACATCAATATACTTCAAAATTTTAAAGTACATAGTCCCTATGCCCCTTAAAAAAATTCAAACCTAGACTTATTCCTCATCACATTAACTCTGTCATCAGATGTCTAGTTAATTCCTCCCTCATAAGCAACCAACTGGTCTTTTTCTTAAATAGTTTCTTTAATAGCAACAACTAACTGTAAATCTGGACAGTTTCTTGTTTTTCCTTCGCTTATCTTTGTGCTTGTAATTCCCCCTTCCTAAGCCAAGTAGGATTTGGCGACATGGGTTACTGCTAGAAATTTAATGGAGAGTGTTTAGATTTTCAGCTTTGACTCCTTTGAAACATCGTTTGTAACAACTTGCAACATTTCAGCCTTATTTGCCTGATAACCTTACAAAAGTGACATGTAGGTACAAATCTCCAATTTTTCTTTGAGATTTCTCTTTGGACAGATCTGGTTGCACCACTTTTGTCATCATTGGACTTAGAACATTCATCTTTATAGCTAATTCCTTGAAGATGCCCTTTAATCTTACCGATTTTCAACAATTGTTCTAATTTTTCTATACTTCCATTTAGCATTCTTATTCCTTTTTCTCTACTAACCAACTTCAATTTTGTTTCACCAAGCTCATATAATGTAGACAACAACTTCTTCTCTAGATCTTGAATAATGTTCTTCATAGAGAGGTTTTCCTTCTTTAGCTTTGAATTTGTCTTATGTTGCACCCATTTTGTATACATTAATTCATAGGCTTCATAGATATCCTCCTTTTTGTCATATGAACCATTGTAATCACTATCATAATCTGAGATTAAGCTTTGAGCTAATTTGTCTGCATTCTCCCCAAATTTTCTTATTTACTCTTGTTTTCGTCATCGATTACTTCCTTCTTGGTTGTTGTTAAGCAAGTAACTGAGCTTTTTTTGTATAAAGCATGTAACGCAGTGCTATTCACAACTTGTTCATTGCCATATTCATTTTTAGATTCATTCTCACTCCAAGTGCTCGTATAAGATTTCCCTTTTTTCTTCTTCAAGGTGTTAGCACATTTAGCTTATACATGTCCGAAGCCTTGACATTTATGACATTAAAATTTTTCACTTTTCTTTCACCTTTTTTAATTTGAGCTTGTTGTTTGAAATAACTAATTGATGAACTCCCACCATTATATCTAAACTCTGGTCTATCCTTCTTCAATTTCTTTAACCACTTGCTAAAATTTGTTGTCAATAAATCCATATCCTCATTTTCATCAAATTCATCTTTGAAGTCATTCACAACTTTACCAATCTTGGCTTACAGTGCCAATCATTTGTTCTTCTCTCGATTATCCCTTAACAAATTCATATCAAAGTTAGTAAGAATCCCAATTACCTTATCCAATTACAGTTCATTGATATAATGAGCTTCTTTAATGGCTACAATTTTTGGTATAAAATCTCAAAGGTAAACCAGTTTTAGGTTATAGTACTTCTTCCCAAGTTAATGTGCATGATTTTCTATATCACGTAGTCTCTCATGGAAGTTTTCAATGGTTTCACTCTCATCCATCTTCAACTCTTCAAATCTCATAGCTAACATTTGAATTTTCGAAGCTATCACAGATTTCAATCCTTCATGTATGGTGTTAAATCATCAATTCGCACTTACTTTGTACTTAATTCTCTGTAATGTGTTGAAATTATTATTCAAAATTATTGAAATTGTCTTAAAATTGTGTGCAGATGATTTTCAACACCTTGGAGATGAAATTGAATCGAAAAAGACGCAAAAGAATGAAGAAAATCTAAAATTCGAAGTTTGACAACAATTCAGTGACTAAGCGTGGGTACGTCTAAGGATGAAATTAATCTGCAGATCTATTTTCAAGATTCAAAATTGAGATTTTCACAATCTTTAAAGATCATATTGCCATCTATCAAGGGAATTGACCACCTGAAATTAGGGGATACATTATCTGCTGAAAATCAAGGAAAGATAGGAAAGAAATCGGAAAAACATAAAAGGAGGGTGGAGTTACTGTTCACGTATCCTTGGGTTTTAGATAGATTTTTGTTTTTTGCAATTTTTCTCTTTAGACTTTTTACGTTTTCTACACCTTTTCTTCCATATTTTCGTATTCTTCAGGAAAGACCAGGGATGGAGACATGTTATGCTATTATTTCGTTGATTTCTACTTTCGTTATGAATACCTAAACTTCTTTTCTTGGTTGAGGGGATCTGTGTTATCCGTTATTATACGTGAGATGTTTTAATAAAGTTTATGTTATTGATGAACATTGAATATCTTCTGAATTACTTTTTCTAATTGAATTGGTTGATTTCTATGTGCTAGTGATTAATTCATTCAATAGCTATATTAATGAAATATGACGTTCAGTTTCATTAATTACAAGTAGCAATTAGGATTACCTTCTTTACGTTAGAGTTGGAAATTATAAGAAGATGTTCGCTTGATTGAGTGTATGTCGCACATGTATTTCTCTTGCTCATTAGTTTCTTGATTCGTAAAGCTATTATTCAATTGAACCTATGATTGTATCTAGGTTGTTGTTTAATAAGAATGCTAGGATACATGTTTCTATTCATTATACCTAAGAGAAAACATCCCCAATGAATGTTTATTAATGATTGAAATTTTACATCGAGGATCCATTTTAGCGTGATAACATTGGTGACTTGAAAACCA
>JANSVA010000007.1:1751457-1782013 GCA_025504915.1 Erythroxylum reticulatum
CTCATTTTATAATATATTTTAATATAATTTTTAATTAGTATTTTTCATTATTATTATTTATTATATTTATTCTATATTTATTCTATTTGATTTTATTTATTTATTTATTTATTTATTTCACGTTGATCATTTGGAAATAGTTTCTTTACTAGTTAGAGATAAGACTGTATACTACTAGACCTTTCTAAAACCTATGCTTCAACGAAATTTCTATTTGGAATTGTTGTTATTGTAGAAACCAGATGACAATGCAACCATGAATTTGAACCCTAGTAATTTTTTTTTGGTAAATAAGGAAAAAGGACTTGAAAAAGAAAGAATTTAAATTAATGGTCAATTGGGCCAAATTCAATATTCAGTTTTATAAGGTTGAGTAGGAATCAAGCCCAACTGAGTTATGGAAAGGCATCTCATGTAGCCATAGCTCATAATATTTAATATCATATTTTAATTTCGTATATTATGTGTATTCCCGACACGTCATTTTCTTTTTTTATTGTTATATTGTCATTTTTAAAATATTTAGATTCCTTTAATTTTACTTCATTTTCTTCTCGAATTGTATAATAACTGAAAGTAGCCATCTTACGTGCCAAAAGTTGTCCCTCAGCCCACATTGCTTTCATTTCCCGGCGGCCAACAATGTCAATTATTATTATAAAATATAAAGTTAAAACGTCACAGTTCATGTCACTTTAGTACAGTTCTGTCCCAATGCACGGTATGGTTCTATATAATTAGCCAATTTTGACTTCTTAACTCTTCTTTCTAATTAGCATCACCTTAAGGAGAGTTCATGGTAACATTCTTTCAACTTTTGTGAAAATTTTGTTTAAATATTGTTTAATTGTGAATATTTTAACTTGTAATAAAAAATATTATTAAATTATAGATATTTTTTACATTGATAAAATTTACAATCATGAGTGTGTATTAAATAAATTGTAATACTATTTAAATTACATGTTTTAAATAAATTATTTGATAAATTAATATTCCAAAATCAACCCTTTAGAACTAATCAACTATTTTCTTTAAAGTTGAAGTGAATTATAATATTTCAGACAAAAATTCAAAACTCCGATTTCTTAAATTAAAAAAAATATCGAAAAATTTGCTAAATAAAATGAATATTTTGATAAAAGTTAAAATAATATGATCACAAATACTTCTCTTAAATTGTTTGCTTAAATTTCGATTCGAAAATGATCAAATGAGGGGTAAAAGATGTCATAAAAAAGAGAACCATGTTTAGAGAATGTGTTTTTTATTAGAAAGGCAGAAATCATGTTGTCGGCAAGTAAAGATCAAATAATAACAAGAAATAGAAGTGATTGACTTGATGAACGAGATATAAGAAATAATGTGGATCTGAATTTAGCCATGAAGGTGGGAGAATTCATGTGATGTGGATGGGGGCTGAAGTTGACCATATTTTGTCGGATGCTTGACAGTTTTGTATTGACTTCTGATTATGGGACGGGGTTGGTAGTTGGTACTTTTAATAAAATTAAATTATTACGTAAGAGAGCATGCTTCAAACTTAAGACAATTACATTATACCAAGAGATACTCTTATAGTTTACTCTCTTTTTTTAAACTATCATTAATAGATCCAAAGATATCTAATCTTTTAAATTTTTCAAAATTTTTGGAGATTTAATTTAAAAATTAACATTTCAAATATGTATAGATTAAGATAAAACTTGTTTGTGTTGATGTGGTAAATAGATAAATATTTACGCAGTATTCAATGGACATGTCACATTAACAAAACAACATATTCACTTGATTTATACAAGTTTTAAAAGGTTAATCACTAAATTGAAAATTTTAAAAATATCTTGATACTAAATTGAAAAGAATCATAAAAGATTAGACAATTTTCAATCTACTGTCCTATTTTTCTTAGGAACTTAACTAAAAACTTAAAAATGACATCATTTTAAAATACGTGGCATAAGATGTGACATGGTTGTGCCATATAATACATGACGCCATGTTTCATGCGGTGTTGTCATTCAATCTACCTAATGCCTCATGAGGCTATTGAACCACATGGACTAGAAAGTAAAATGTGTTTTAATATGAATAGGCACCGGAGATGTAGTGAGGAAAGCAAAGTCTGTTGGAGATATTCAAAGATAAGTAAATTGAGAGACATTATGGTTTTAGTTCTTTGCTTCTATTACAAAATTTGTCTCTTTTCATTTTGTTTTGTTCGATAAGGTTTTGGTTCCTTTGTTTTCATTGAAGTAATTGTGGTCCTTAGCTTTTACTTCTTATGCTTACTATGGTTTAGAAGCATCCAATTCATAAGGTTGTGCATATATTTTCCCTAAACATGATGTTAAGTTTATATGACATATATTGAAGAGAATATCTTTATAGTTATGACATTAGTCATATCTAGGAAATAAATATGAATCTAAGTACGTCATAAGGTGCTATTGAAATGGTGATGATTTGAGCATATTTGATATGAGGTAAGTTCTATACATATTTAAATTAATCTTAATAGAGAATCATTAGAAGAAAATGGTAACCAATTTTGTTGTTTATTACAAGGAATGGAATGTTGTAATTTGTTCAAGTGGTTCGACGAAAAATTTAATCTGAGAAGTGTAAATGTCATAAATAGATTAAACGAAAGAGCATGTGAATGACCTGTAGTGAACAAAGATGAGATTGTGGCAAACTTAGTTGACTTTTTTATGATATTATCTTGGATTATGTTTGATGATGCCATTAGTATTTGTATGTATAAGTCATGAGAATGAGCCGGAGCTTTATAAAACACGAATTTAAGATGGGTTAAATATATCAAATACTCTTATAGTTTACTCTTTTTTAAAAATTATCTATCATTAACCTTTTATGGTTTAATTTTTGTAACACTCGTACTTCTTTCTCATCTCTTGAGATAATACATAAAAAAATATCTAATCTTTTCACTTTTTCAAATTTTTTGAAGTTTTCAATTTAAAAATTAAAATTTCAAATTTGTATAAATCAGGATAAAACTGGCTTGTGTTGATGTGATTAATAGATGTTAACAAAACAACATATTCACCTCATTTATACAAGTTTTAAAAGATTAATCACTAAATTGAAAAATTTAAAAATTTTGATACTAAATCGAAAAAATTATAAAAGATTAGACAATTTTCAATCTATTGTCCTATTTTTCTTAGAAACTTAACTAAAAACTTAAAAATGACATCATTTTAAAGTACGTGGCGTAAGATGTGATGTGGTTGTGCCATATAATACATGATGCCATGTTTGATGTGGTGTTGTCATTCAATCTACTTAATGCCCTATAAGGCTGTTGAACCCATATAGACTAGAAAGTAAAATGTGTTTTAATATGAACAAGCACTAAAGATGTAGTGAGGTAAGCAAAATCTGTTGGAGATATTCAAAGATAAGTAAATTGGGAGACATTATAGTTTTAGTTCTTTGCTTCTATTGCAAATTTGTCTCTTTTCATTTTTTTTTGTTCGATAAGGTTTTGGTTCCTTAGTTTCCATTGAAGTAAATGTGGTCCTTAGCTTTTACTTCTTATGCTTACTATGGTTTAGAAGCATCCAATTCATAAGGTTGGGCATATATTTTCCCTAAACATGATGTTAAATTTGTATGACATATATTGAAGAGAATATCTTTATAGATCTGACATTAGTCATATCTAGGAAATAAATATGAATCTAAGTATGCCATAAGGTGCTATTGAAATGGTGATGATTTGAGCATGTTTGATACAAGCTAGTTGACTATATACTAATTGATTACGTCAAATATAGTTTAAACGAGTTTCAGTTTCATTTGTTATATTTTTGTTGAATTGGATTAATTCTTAGATAAGGTTAGACATGAATATGGTTTAAAATTATTAGTGATGATTTTTCATTGAAATAAAGTTTAAAGTATGATTCCTTTACTTAATATTAATATAATATTAAGTAAATTATAATTTACAAAATGTTATAAATACATAGTACTACTTGTTTAGATATCTAGGCTTGGGTCTTTATACTTCTTACTATTATAAACTATTATTCTTTGTTGATAGGTTGCATATATAAATTAAGCTTTATTTCCTTTTTTCTCTCACTAGGTCTAACTCTTCTTTGAGCTTATAAGCATTCATAATGCATTGAATCTTAGGATAGGTACCTCTAACTCAATGGAAAGGAGGGCCTCTACCCCAAATATCAAGGTAAAGTTGATTTTCTTATTAGGCTTTTTGTTTTGTTCAATAGGCCCATATGATTGAGTGTATTTCTTTTTTTAAATATTCCTTTAGCCTATTTTAATTTTGGTTTTAGACTTTAAAGAATGATTCTAGTTATTACTTCGTCTAAATCAATGATTTGTAGGTGACCCACCAAAGTGAAGTGTTGAAGTATTCCCATTTCTTCACAAAAGGCCCCCAACTTCATCCAACTGAATTATATTCTACAGTTTAAGATTAAAATGAGAGGAATCCCATACTTGCTAATAATTTTGTCTTTTAAAAATTGTTAAACTATTATCCTAGTTGTATTGGCATGAGACAAGAGCATGGCTCATGGCATATTATTCTTTAGAAATTGAAGGATAATAAATGGGTTAAAGGTACAGTTATTTTAGTGTGACAAAGGTATTTCTGAAGGAAGACGCAATCTAGAAAATGATAATGTCATATACTATATATTTTTGCCTAGAAAATGCAGGAAAATTTACTATATGAGTCACAACCGTGTCTAAATGTTTAGAGAAGTAGGTGGATCCATGATGTGGGGCATGGACATGTTAGAGCTTATGTCATATTCTAAAAAGAGACAGTGAGATCCATGATTATGGCCAAGGCTATGCTATGACAGATAACTTTATCTAAAAACACAATTTGATGGATTACAAACTTTAGAAGGATTCTAAGACTTATTAAAGTCATAGTTAAATTAGGCTGAGTTTAGTAAGTGGTCATTTGAGTGTATCTATACCAATTAGAGTTTACAATTGATATACTTGTGTAAAACTACTTTATATATAAAGGAAAATTGTAATCTTCAAGAATTATTGATTAATATAATGAAGTCAACTGCCTTGGCTCCTAATGATACAATTATATAAACTTTCTTAAAAACTTCTTCTTAGTTTTTTCTTGTTTCTTTCTTACATACAAATATATTCTTATTGCATACAATTTATTTCTCATCATATATAATCTTTTGATATGGTTTATGACAAAATTGAGAATTTGGGCAAAGTAAGAGAGCTTGGAGTTAGAGCTAGATTGCTAACCTTACATCCGATAACTATTCTTCATACTCAATTTCTTATTTAAACTCTTTGAATTCACGTGTCTGAGTGAGCTTGACTGCACCTCTTTTATTTATTGTGATAATTCCTCTACATACATTACCTGCACATACAATTTATATTTGAAGAGAAAAAATATTCCGTTGCAAAAGTCTAAGTATTTAGGAATTTCATAAACTATTCATACAATAGGAGAAATGTAAAAAAAAATATAAAAGAGAAAGACATCTTGAAGAAAATGTTTGCTTGTTATTCCACTTTCTCAATGCTTTTGAAATACTACCACAATAAAATTGAGTTTTTGCTACTTTTTTATAAAAGTCAGCTTTTGACGACGATTCTTAAAACATCGCCAAAGCCTTTACATTTTATGACGTTTTACAAAAATGTTGCTAATTATAAACCTTTAGGATGTTTTCTTGGAATTGTCACAAAAGGCTCATCCTTTTGCGGTAGTTTGTTGTTTTCATTGCCAAATGGTGACTTTTAAATTGTTAACAAAAGTAGGACTTCTGGTGACAATTTTTTAAATCATCGCCAAAATCAGTACAAAAGAACACGTATTTGGCAATGAAAACTTTCGTCTCTGAAAGCCAACAATTTGTTGCGATTTTTTTTGCGACAGTTAAAAATTGTCGTGCAAATGATTGCTAAATCTCGGTAGCAAATAATTATCTACAACATTTTGGTCAAATCACCTCCCAATATATTTTGCTTTGATCACTGATCTGTCGTAAAAAGAGATAGGTGAGGAGAAAGAAAATTATCACAAATGACATATTGCGACGTTTTATTTTGGTAACTAGACGTAATTAGCTTCGTTAGCGCAGGCATAGGTAATAATGTGTAGTGACGATTTGTTTTTGGTAGCAGAATATATTTATCTACGTCTTTCAAAATGTAGTTAAAGGTTATTGACGACATTTTATGGAACATAGTTAAAACGTTTTGGTGCTGATTTTGTAATTGTTGCTAAAAAGTTTTAGTGACAAATTTTTTTATTACACTTTCTTATTTATCATTTAATTATAATTATTGATAACATTTTAAAATCATCTTATTGTTTTTAACATTGTTTGAATTATAATTAATTAACATTGTTTAAACAATTATTGGTGACATTGTTTGAATTATAATTAAGTAAAGTAAAATAAAAATAAAAATAATTTAAAATTAGATGTGTTTTATATAAAAATAAAATGTAAATAAATATTAATTACAAAAGTTAAGAAAAAATATGTACAAACTAGGACTCCTCATCGTCACACTATTAGTTACATACTTTGACCTAAGTATTTGTTTGATCATCTTGTTAAGCTTGGTGAACTATTTTTTAGGATAGTCTAATTTTTGTTCATTACCTTATAATTTTTCTTTAGTACTCTCTAACTTTTCTTTCGTACAATCTGACTTTTCTTCTCTACATTGTAACTGAGCCTTAAGGGATCAGTTCTCCTCTTAAAGTATCATTACATATGTTGGTCGCGACGATGCTGAAATAATTGGCTTAGGGTCATACGTAAGACCTTTGATGTACCTTGATCTTATACCAAGGATGTTGTTGCAAATGTCATCTACGTTGGATTCATTTCTGTTAGACAATGATATTGGCAACAACTCCTACATCTTATCTTGAAATTTAAAACACAAAATTGAGATTTAATTCAAATATTATTAGTTAGTATTACACAAAAAATCATAATTATTCTACACTTCTTTAGATGTATAGCCTTCACCTTCTTTGTAATGTGTCAATTTGTAGAGTGTGATATTATCACACTCTTGTCTATGTAGTTGATTTTGACTCTGTTATATGAATTAAAAATTTTAAAACATAATAGATTATATTGTATTTAAAATATAATAATAAAATATAAACAAAAAACTTACAAATTCTTGTCATACAATAACAAATGATTTGGAGCCGGTGTTGTGAGTAGTTTTTATTTTTCTTCTATTAACCTTGGCTTTCTCACATATTTTCTAAGTAAAAAGAAGAAATAATCATTAAATTGTGTATCAAATTTAATGGAAGCAAATTTGAAGAGAAAGAAGACATACTTTAACCTTGGCAGAGGTCCAATAATTACCCATTTCACTCCAATTTGCTAGAGTCACCTATTCAGGAACACGTCTCCTTTCCTCCTCATCCAAAGGAAAAGACTTGTAGTATTTATAGAATCGATATCAATGATCCTTTGCCCTTTATTTCAATAGGGAATTTGCACAGCTTGAAACTTCAGGGTTATCAATATCGACAATATTGAGCTTCATCTGTGAACAACACGTATAAGTTAAATTAATCTTTAAATAAGCAAAACAAAATTGCATATAATTAATTAAATAAAAAAATTACCGGAACTTTGTCCAAAGTATTACGTAAAAATTATCTTCCTTCAATTGCTTGGCATACTGAAGGTAAGGCAATTTAATCCTGACAACGACTCCTATCTTACTAGACAATTTTGTTAATTGGATCTTATCACTCAAAACCTTTATTGATACCTCTATTTCTTTTTTTATGCCAGTATTGGAACCTAACAACAAAAGAATAATGGTAAGAAAAAACACATTAAACATGTAAATATATATTTGAGCATAAGTCTAATTATTTGTGGTAAAGATTAACAGACTTGAAGATCCCTGAGCACTAGAGGTAGATAAAAGTTGTTACTGACTGGCTTTATTGGTGGATGAACTCGATGGTTGTTGTTCGATAAGGTCAAATTGATGTAGTTGTTATGGTGGATCAATTTCGGTAGTTGTCACCTTCTTTCCCTTGTTTGTACTAGTGTTATTATATCGAATTTCTATAAATAAAATATCAACATTACATATAATCTTTACTTAAACATCAATATTCCGCATTAATATAAGTCTAACATGAACATTTCACATAAATGTAAGTTAAACATCAACATTCTGCAAAAAACACAAGTCAAACATTAACATTCCGCATAAAAATAACTTAAACACTAACATTCCGCTAAAACATAACTTAAAATTCTTCATTTTTTGTTTCAAGTTCATACATAAAGTTCAAATACAAACTCCCAATAAGGTATGTGGAATTATTTACACCTATAAATCGTTAACGGATTTCTTGCTATGACTTTTAGGCTTATGAAATTTTTTACCGATAAGCCTCATTAGAGTTGCATCACGAGTTTTCAGCCTATATACCTTTCCACAGGTTTATTATGCATCAAATTCGTTTTCAATTTTACGTGACAATACAAGTTACTACTTCATTTTTCTGATTGAAGTTCGTACACAAAGTTTAAATACAAACTCACGTACTATTAAACCAAAACATATGGTAGACATTAGTTAGAAGACTTACCTGGACGGACAGACAATCTTATACTACAAAGAAGAAGGATGAGGTTGGTCGATTATCGATGCTTAAAGAAAACAACAATCTGAGGAAAGGCAACTTCATATTTAATATAATACACTTGTTAAAAAACTACAATTTTTAGACATATGACCAGTAGCTTGCAATTAATAAATTTTAAATGACTTTATCTAAATTTTAGAATATAATATGGATATATAAACAATATGGTGAGTTTGCTAACCTCTAAACTAAATGAATTATAAAATAGCATTTATAGGTCCATTAGTTTTTTTATTAATGATTCTTTTCTTTTTTTTTTGCAAAGTCTATTACATGGTGGAAAGAAGCATTGTTTTAAGTAATACTTCTTTTTCTATTTTACGAATTATTAACAGTTTCAATTGATTCAAAAATTAGGCCACTGAGGTTATTATATTCTAGTATAAGTTTTCTCTTTTTAACCATAAGTATTTTTTTAGGAATAGTATGAGCAAATAAAGGGTGGACATTGTATTGGAATTAGGACCTAAAAGAAACTTAAGTGTTTATTACTTGGATTATATTTGCAATTTATGGTCATATTCAAACAAAAACAAATTACAATTAGAAAGATTTAAATTATGCAATTAACACATAAATAATATGAAAAAATAAAATTTTTAATGAATAATATATAGAAAGAATGTTTTAAAGATTAGCCCATTTGCATATATTTTATAAAATTTTATAGTTTAAATATACTTAATGTTTTTTTAACTTATATAACAATGTAAATTGATCTTTGATATATAGGTTATATATCGTAAATATTATATTTATATTTGATAAAATTATGATTATATTAATAATTATGATTTAAATCTTGAAAAATAAAACATAATAAAATATACACATTAAATTATTTTTAAATCAATCAAATATTATTCAAATATATATTCATCCTAAAAACTTTTTATTTTAAAACAAGGATTCTTAAGTGTCCTAATGCAATTGTATATTCTAACACTTATTATTGTTGGTGGTACATGACAAAAATTAAAATATACAATAATTAATTAGTTCACAAGCCTTTTATGTTTGCGCACAAACCTTTGAGACTTAGACCAAAATAAGAGTTAGCATCCATAGAAATCACCACGAATTTTATGTATGCAAACAAAAGTTTCTTTTATCAAGTGAGAAAAATAAGAGCATAAAGACCATCATAATGCCAACGGGTTTACTAATACATCTAACACTATTTTAAAAGTGCGTAAAGACCATCTATTAGATGCATTTTACAAGACTGCAAAGCATATGTGGATAGGTAACTCGCAGACAATCAAAGCAGAACAAAGCCAACATTGAAGAAATTCTCTCTTTCCCTTTCTTCACCAAAATTAACACATATTAACAATCATTCAACCATTATCAGTCCCAATAAAAGCAAAAAAACTTAAAAACAAAGTTAAAAAACAATGATGAACATAGCATGTATTTAGACACAATGAAAGAAGGAAAAAAAACCCAAAACATCCATTGAACTACTTACCAGGTGGAGTACAACTACAGGGAGATGATGGAGGGCACAAAATCACAGACAAAAGAGAAGAATATGAACAGAAGTTACTACAAATGGAAGAAAAATTGTGCGCCAAAGAGGGATCGAAAGATTTTTGGAGGAGGGAAAGGGGAGGGGTTTGGGTCTATTTAATAAAACAAACACTAGGATGACGTCACTTGTCGTCTCACAAACAATGACATTTGGTGACAGATATATAATTCATTGCCAAATGTCCAACATTTGCCTACCAAATTCAAAAATCATCGTCAACACTATACCTTTTACGTACATTTCTTAAATTTGCTAAATTTTTCTAAAATATCATACCATAAATTAGGATACAAATTATAGATAATAAAAACAATTTTGTGAGACCACATAAAGTTATGAAATCATCATATATGTTAAAAAAATTAGGAAAAAGTATATATTATAATCAAATTTGTTCACTAAATTTGTTTTACACTTATGCAATCTGATAAAGCAAATATACGCATGAGGGGGTGAATTATGTGTATATAAAAATTCAAGGTACTTTCAAATCGATAAGATCCTACTAAATTAAAATAAATAGAAGAGTCTTACAAACTTTCAAAAGGATCCTGTCAACATTGAAAAAGAAAAGGGGCATGTTAATTTGAACAAAGCTTGTTATCGGTCAAATAGAAAGGAGTTAATTAATCGAAAGGGGCCTTCTAACGCTCAAAATGATAGGAGCCTGTTCAATCAATAAAAGCTTGGTAACTTTTGAAAGAAACCTCTTGCGATATAAAAATAGAAGGAGCCTATTGAAAAACTAAAGGAGTCTCTTGAAAACTTATAATGCGAAAATTTAAAAGTAAGGAAGAGAGAGAAAGTAACACAGTCGATGTATATTAGTTCGACTTATAACGAAGCCTACATCCATTCCCCAAGTATCTAACTTGAGTATTTCACTATAAAACCAAGTAATAATTTGACAAGCCTCTTCAAGCTCTCAAGTATATATTTTTCAAGGTTCTTCAACCTTCCAAACTATTAATATTTGGCTAGCCTCTACAAGCTCCCAATAAGAAAAGTATGAAGGATTTAACAGTCTCTCTTAATAGAGTGATATCACTTTCTAAGGCACAAAGAGTTTAATATAACTTTTAAGAAATAATGAAGCTCTAAGATATTTCGTAAAGTCTCATTTTTGTGTCTTGTGTATTGTGTATTTTTTGCAAATGCAATGGCCCTTCCTCAAGCAGACAGTTTCTTCAATTAGACATTGCTTAATCTTTGATATTATCTTTGTTGAAATCTTCGATATTTAGACATTAAGAAAATCATTCTATCAAGGTTTTCGGAGTTAATTATTTGAATTAGTAAGATCCTTCCAGATGTCATGGAACCATTTCCAAAAATATAAGTTTACAAAGAAGGTTCTTGTAAGAAGGAAGCAATTATTCTATGATTTATTTCCTTTTAAAAATTATATTGTTGCTTATACAAGAAAATGAATCCGATTTGAATTTTGAAATATTATATAATTATCATCAAAATTGTCAAACATAAACCTTGAGTTAACACAATCAACAACATAAACATCATATAGTAATCTTTGAAATGACATTGTTATTAAAGTCTTTTCAATAATATTAAATTTTATTTTTAAAAATTTTATATCAATATTTAATATTGATTACCATTTTCTAATATATTGCAAATTATTTTTAATTAAATTGCTATTATTATTATCATATGTGGTAATTAACTTAATATATTATGAACGTATACATATTAATCGTAACTATTATAATGATTTATGAAATATTACATTATATAAAAATTTTCCCATATCTTACTTATGGAATATATATTCTCTATATGTAATAATAATTATCTAATTATTATATAAAAATTATGTACTGTCACACATAAATTATATATTATATATAATTATGTTAGGTAAAGGTAACAACGAATTTGACAATGTCTCCTTATTTGGAAATGGTTGTTTTAATCCTAACGAAATTGTACTATATTTCTTCTAGCAAAATCAAAAACGAAACCTTTTACCTTAACAACAAACGATGTTGTTTTCTACTATGTTATTATCACAAAAACGAACCTCTCTTCATTTTTTCTATTAGTTGTCAACATTCCTCTATGTTCACAATCTAATTACCATCATCCCCTCTCTTGTGCTCGTCTCGTGTATTGTGGTTGTCACCGTCAAAGAAGCATTCTTACCTGTGTTGGTATTGTTCTTCTTTTCTATTTTAAAACCCTCCTTCTTATGCTTTGTTTTAATGATACATTTAGGTGTTTATTGTGAATTTTTTCTGCTTGTAGTGTATACATTATGTTTGTGTTTGTGTTTGTGTTTGGAAGATGATTTATTGTCTTCCTTTGTTGGTTGTATATGGGACTTCTTTTTTTATCACCTTTAATGCTTCTTCCAGGAAAGCCTACTAATTATTTGATGGAAGGTCTGTGAGAGTATTTAACTCTTTTTGTTGTTAAGGAAAAATAGTCTTTTTTAGTATAAACCATTTGTTCATACTGAAAATTTCAAAATTTTCTTATAATAGTAATATAACCTTATATAGAAAATACTATATTTCTATACATAAAGAACATGGTCATGTGTACTGTACTTTAAATTCTAAAATTTAGATATGATATAAAGAGTAAATGGATTACTTTCATTTTAATAAGGGTAACTTTCATCTCGTTAGGCAGATTGAAGATTTATAGTTACTAAATTGTAGTACTTTCACTTATCATCAAGAATTTAATTGAACATAATGAATTTTATTCTAAATTGACTTTTTAGAATATGAATCTTAACACGATTCATTGAGGAATGTCATCTTCGCAACTAGTTTCTAATGGTGGAAATTCATTCCATTAGTAGGGAAGTGACAAAATTGTCCCTAATGAAGAAAAAATTAATGCAGACAAATCTCCTCTTTATACACTAATAATCATTTGCCTTTTATGGTCGATCTTCTTTTTCAAGGTTTTTAGTATCATCCGAACTTACTTTCTTTATTATCTAGATCATATTTCGTGTTATGAAGTTATTATATATATGAACATTTGATTGTATATACTATATGTTGTATTGAGCTTCCTTAAACCTTCAAGAGAACATAGAAGGAAATGGAGGTAGTGGCGATGTCACGATGGTCCGTAAAGGATTAGGGAAATTAATTGTTTTGGAAAATTCTTCGATTCTAATCACTATATCTGGTCAATCAGGTATGTATGCGTTTCAATTTGGGTTCATTATATGTTTTCACTAAACTAGCTATCTAAGTTCTATACTGATTATGTCTTAGGTGAAACACATCGTACTGGCAGTTCATATGATTTAGTGATCTATACAACATTTGGGAATTCATTCACTGTATCCTCTAAAAGTTTATCTATCGCCAAGAAGCTATTAAAAGAGTGTGTCAATAACCCAACAACACTTGAGAAAATATCATTCACTATTTCAATTGATGCCTTCGATGTGCAAAGACCTTTCTTAGGAATCCAGATATAGGAAACTCATTTACCTTTACTGACTCTCATGTCACTTGGAATCCAAAAAAATAATTATTTCATGTCCTTATCGATGGAATCAGCTTGAAGCTTTATTTGTTATTCTGTCTGTAAGAAATTTAAAACAATCTCTCTATTACTTAAAGGTAAGGTTATGTACTATTGGACCTCCTTGAATCTTACGTATCAGCAACATTCATATTGGTTTTTTTGTTGTTGTTGTTGTATGTTTGTAGGAATTGTTAAACTTCTAATTACTATCATTTCCAAAAATTTTGTAACTTAATATTTAATATTAATAAATATTAATGATTAATAATAGTTGTTAACTTAAATTTATGATGTTTTTATCCTATTAAAATTAAAAATTTTGGTTTGATTATCTTTTTATGTCCAAAATATATTTACATTTCAAATTTAAATAACCTATTATGTGTTTTTCAACATGTTTTAAACATTGAAAACAACTTGACAACATAGCTTAACTAGGATTATATAAATGTCCATTATAATTAACCATAACTAGGATTATTAAGTACACTTAGCATTAACAAACTATCTTCCAAATAATATTAATTTTAAGAATACTATCAAATACAAAGATTCATCAAAATTCCCTTAACAAATTATGAAAAATATTTAAAATCAACTTTTTGTGATGACTTACATAATCACTGCCAAATGCTAGCACAATTGCAACAAATTTAAAAAATAGTCTTAATAAGTGTTACCTTCTGCAAGGCTTTGCAACAATCGTCACTTAATATATCGTTTATCAGACTCTGTGCCACGATTTTGTAATCGTCGCAAAATGACAGATTATTGACGATCAGAAACTTATTCAGTCGCTATTTGTTGGTGTCATTTGTGTCAAATGTTATCATAATGGCGACGACTTGCGAAAATCGTCACAAAAGTCTAACATTTTGTGATGTTTCTCAACAATCGTCGCGAAATATTCAATCACTATTTGTTGATGCCATTTGCGACGCTTCCTAGTAATTGACGCCAAGTATAATAATTTTCCACAACAACTTGTGACAATATTCTAATTGGTCACAAATGTTGTCGTATTAGTGACGAAACTCTATAACTGTCGGAAAAACTTGCAGTTGTTGCAACAATTGTCACTAATCGTCATAAAACCTTTACTAACGATTTTTTATACCGTCGTCAAATCGTTTACTTATAGCGACGAAGGTGTAAAACGTCACCAAAAGGATACTTTTGGATACGATTTTGTAATTGTCTCCAATTAAAATATAGCCAAAACATGCATATGTTCTAGTGAATCTTAAAAGGATACTTTTAACGATGATTTTGTAATCGTCTCTAATTAAAACGTAGCTAAAACATGCATCTGTTGTGGTGAATCTTAAATAACAAAAATAACTTTCTTATTTATAATTATGAACTGACTAACTTTGACTTGATCATTTTGTGACTGAACATTTTATTGAGAAAATTCAAATTTAATATTATTAACTTACAATGATTGTAAATTCAAAATAAATATAGTTAACAAAAATGTCAAATTATTTTAATAATGTATGAAATTATAAACTCAAGATTAATTAATATTACATTGATTTATACATTTTATTTTTCTCTTTTAAATTCTATGATTTGATAATTTTATATAGTGCCACAAAATTTTTAAATAGTTCCAACATGAAGTTTATAATACAATGATACGTGATTCTTACCGAAAAATAATAAATATTTGATTATGTTATTAACATACCCCACCCAAGTTAAATGCTCCTTGCGATTGCCACTCTTAGTGGAATCAATTAGTTTTTTTATTAAAGCTTGCCGGTTAATTTAGTTTTCTTTGTAGTATCCTTTTCAATTTTCAAATGGCACGGACTGTGGATGACAACGCCGTACGTTCCTGTCTTTTCGTGGCGGCCAACAATGTCAATAATTGTTGATAGAACATGGTCAAAGAGAAACGTCAGCGTGCATGTCACTCTAACACCCTTTTTGTCCATTTTTTTTAATTATGGATCTATCAGCAAATTATTTCCTTCATAGAGAATTGGATCCCATGGAGTCTATAAAAAGCCATAGAAACTCGTATTTCTCGTTCATTCTCATTCTTACAGCAAAGTTAAGATTTACGACAGCTATCAGCATCCTTAGATCTTCTATTGTTTTGTATCAATTTCTGTCAATTAACTGGAAGTATTGTTATTGGAATTTGCTTGGAGAAAAGCATTAACCAGTCACAATGCAGAAAGGAGAAGTCAACTCTCAGATTAACAACGCAGTTAATGGAGCTCCTACAATCCCTCTTCTTACCCCTTACAGGATGGGGCAGTTTAATCTTTCTCACAGGTAATAACTTATATTGCAACTTTCTCTAAAGCTACAATTCAACTGGTTGATGTCGTTTGATGGATATTGTTGACCATCTACAGCATCTTCTGCCTCGAAGTTGCATTATTTAAGCATTTTGTGTTCTTGATCCTAACGAAAAGAAGCCACAGCTTGTTACAAAGTCTGGTTTTGAAAAATCAAACGAGAGAACTAACTGGTCAGTCATCAAAGTTGATCGAGTTCCTTGTCTCAATTTTAACAAATTAATGTCTGTGGTAAAAAATCTTAAACTGCATGTTTAGAACCTCATTGTTGATTGCTACTGAAGACAATTGGCTTTTGGAAAGTCAAGAGTAAGAAAGCCACATGCTTCGTTTTTTAATTTCATGTAAAGGTCATTCAAACATGTTCATGTTAATTTTCCAGAATAGAAAATTTGAAGCCTACTAAACTATTATATAACTAATGATGGTTCGTAGAGTTGTTCTGGCGCCATTGACAAGAAATAGATCTTACAACAATGTTCCTCAACCTCACGCCATTTTGTATTACTCTCAAAGAACCACGAAAGGTGGCCTTCTCATAACTGAAGCAACAGGGGTTTCTGACACTGCTCAAGGGTAAGTGCTTCCAGAATCCAGTTATGCGATTAGCACTTAATTCTGACGTTGGAAAATATGGTGTTTATGTTGAATATTATAATATACTTGAATTTTTAGTTTTACACGCAATGATATCTTCGGTTTCTTCTACATATTGTAGGTATCCTGAAACACCTGGTATTTGGACCAAAGAGCAAATTGAGGCATGGAAACCTATTGTAGATGCTGTCCACGCCAAAGGTGGTATCTTCTTTTCCCAAATTTGGCATGTTGGAAGAGTTTCAAATCCAGGTGAGCTTTTCTTTTATAAACTAGATCAAAAACCTTCATTTTTTGAAGTATTCATTGTTCCTAATCCAAAGTCCATATCTTCTATGTTATGGAAAGAAAAGATTGGGTAAAACGAATTGACCTTTATCTTTAGTCAAATTCACATGGACTGCCAGAGTAGAGAAACTTATCCACTGATATGGTTGGTTTGGTACAGGCTTCCAGCCCAGTGGACAGGATCCGATATCATCGACAGACAAGCCAATTAAAGGCACTGAGTACACAACTCCAAGGCGACTTGGAACAGAAGAAATTCCTCAAATTGTCAACGATTTCAGGATCGCTGCGAGGAATGCTATAGAAGCTGGTAAGCCATTCTATCTTCTAACTTCAAGTACCAGAAAATGTACTCGTAGATGTACCTTCAAGTACCAGAAACGGTCCTGAATTTGGTGTTATGGTCTCAGGCTTTGATGGGGTCGAGATACATGGAGCACATGGTTACCTGATTGACCAATTTTTGAAAGATCACGTTAATGACCGAACAGACCAGTACGGAGGATCTCTAGAGAACCGATGCAGGTTCGCACTTGAAATAGTGGAAGCTGTGGCAAATGAGATAGGAGCAGATAGGGTCGGGATAAGGCTTTCACCATTTGCAGACTATATGGACAGCTTTGACTCAAATCCCAGTGCTCTGGGACTATATTTGGCAGAGTCATTGAATAAATATGGGATTCTCTACTGTCACATGGTTGAGCCAAGAATGAAGACAGCTGCAGAAAAACATGAAACCTCAGAAACCCTGTTGCCCATGAGAAAGGCTTTCAATGGAACTTTCATATCTGCAGGTGGTTACCACAAGGAAGATGGAAACAAAGCTGTGGAAGAGAACCGGACAGATCTTGTTGCTTATGGTCGTTGGTTCTTGGCCAATCCTGATTTGCCTAAGAGATTTGAGCTTAATGCTCCTTTGAACAACTACAACAGAACAACATTCTATATACAAGATCCCGTCGTTGGTTACACCGATTACCCATTTCTTGAGGACACTGTTTCGGTTTGTGCCTGAAGGGCAAGTTGAACTCGCTAAATTATTACATTGTCGTCTGTTCTTTTCCAAGTCGTCACGTTAGCATTGAACGATGTGTAAGACTTCAAATAGAGATGACCAATAAGAATTTACGTTTGTCTCCAATAATAAAATGATGCTCAGATCAAGTTAAGCAATAATAAAAAGTGTTAAAGATATATGTTATATATCTAAGAAGTTATTTTGGCATTATTTATTAATTAGATATATAAGATATTAATTGAGTAATTTGACTTAGATTCAAATTGATATGGTTGCTACACTTCTAGTTGTGAAAGAATTTTGCATAAAATAAAAGTCTATTATTATCAAGTTAGTGGTATATTACGTTGGTGAGAGTTCAAACATAAATGGGATCTTTTAAAAATAAGTTTTCAGATAAACATAGCTGCTCTTGAGATTAGATCTCGGCACTTACGAGATTCCATCAGAGGAATTGTGGTTTTATCATCGTTTCATGTGTGTGTATTGTGCATGTTTTTATCTCTAGCTAAAGAAGAGCTTATAGTGGCGTGACTTAGCTGATTGTTGAGGTGCGTGTATTGTTGATTTTTGGCAAAGGAAATTGACGGACTTTGTAAGTTGAATAAAAGAGAAAACATTGCTTGAATGGGCTGGCGTTAGTTGTTTATTAAGACGCCAATCTTACACGTGTGTGAAGCAAACTGATTTGGGAATCAACACCGTAGGAGGGTTACAGATAAGGTGTGTGAGAACAACATTGCAATGCGTTGGTGAGCAAGATTTAAAGTTATTTTATGATACCTGGACGTGGGTGTCTTTGAAATAAAAGAGCAGTGGACATGGGTGTTAGTAATTAATTGATTTGGAAGACATATATATACTAAGTTGTTGATGTGCAGCTCCTTGTAAGGGTGAGCTTCTCTGCACACTGCTTCTTCGTGTGTGTTGCTTCTCTGTGTGCGTGTTGTTTCTCTGCTCACTGCTTGGCCGTGCGTGGTGCTTCACTGTGTATTGTTTCGATGCATCCATTAAAAAAAAACGGAACTCATCCGGAAGTTATTTTTTTTAATCTCAAGTGAATTATTATTTTTTATTTTAGTTATTTTAATGACTTGAGTTGTTTATTTAATTATCTTTATTATCAAACAGTGTGTGAAAATCTTCTCTTGAGGTTAGTACGAGGCGGTTGTATTATTAGGTGTGAAATTCTTTTACGGAAAGTGAGGTTGAGAGATAGTATCAAGAGTTGAGTGGGTCGGCTCAGTAAAGCCTTAGGTAAATATATTACACTTCGGTGAAAGTTATTAAACTGGTGAAGGTCCTGAAGATGTAGACATGGTGTGTCGAACTGTGTTACTAAATTTTTAATGTTTTCATTATTTCAGTTTTGCTTGTTTTTATTTTGTTAGTGCCAAAAAAATTTGCGGAAAGTTTACAAAATAATTAACCCACTTCAATTTTTTAAAAAGTATTGTAAACCTCCTTTGTAAATTGAAGCAAGTCTTCCGCTATTTGTCTAGGTATCGTCCAGCGGTGATCAGATAGGCAAATCCTTTGTAACTTGATGATTGGTGTACCTAGTAATATTTTGGGATAGCTTCGCTGTTGATAATAAAAAATCTTATTCATTTTAGAAAAAAATAAAATTCTCTTCTACCAAGAAGAAGAAAATCCTATTTGATAAAAGAAGAAAGATACAGAGCTTTGGTTTTCATTGACTGATTTACAATGCAATATAAATGTCGTATTTATATACTTTGTTTCGACATAAAATAAAAAGTAAATAATTACATATCAAATTGCACATTTACATTGTTAGAAATTTGTTAGATAATTTCTAGAAATCTACTAAGGAATTAGTTGAAATTCTAGGAAATATTCTAAGGAATATGATAAAAGCAAACATACATAAGAGTGGGGTGAATTGTGTATGACTTAAAAAATTTTCACAAATTGCTTTCAATAAGATAAAGACAAATGCCTATTAAAAATTAAAAATTAAAAATAATAGGAACTTGTCAAACGATAGTAGTCTGTTAAACGATAGGAGTATAGTAAAAAATAAGACTAGTTAAAAACAATTTTAAAACAGAAGGCGCTTGTTGAAATAAAAGGAACCTTTAGCAAGCTATAAACAAAATGAACCTATTTTAGAATTGAAGAAACCTCTTGCTGAAATGAGTACATACACAATATAATGTGGAAATATAAAATTAAGAGAAGAGAGAGAATGATACAGTCGATTTACACTGGTTCGGCTTATAACCCAAGCTTATATCTAGTCTCCAAGTATCCAACTTAAGTGTTTCACTATGAAAATCTAAGTAGTAATTTGACGAGCCTCTCTAAGCTCACAAGTTAATATTTTTCAAGGTTTTCTAACATTTTAAACTAGTAGTATTTAGTTAACCCCTACATGCTCTCAATATAAAATGGAGTTTGCTCGATATAAGCTACACTAATCTCTCTAAAAAATATTTTCACTTTCTAAAACATAAGAGATTTTTCAATTATATTACTTTTAAAAGAGTTTATGCTATAGCTGCATTTCAAAAGTTTGATCTATGTTTGCAACTCTAATTTGTGTTTGGAAAAGTAGTTCCTTAAGTAGGCTTTGTTTTCAACTAGTTGTTTCTTCACTTGCATCTTTAGTTAATATATCATCTTCCGGTAATTACGCGACTAATATATGACCTTTATAATAAATATGATCCTTTGGAATAAACCATTTTTTAATAAGTTAAGTTCATAAAGAAGATTCTTGCAAGAAGGAAAGCAGTTATTCCATGATTTTGTTTCCTTTTAAGAATTATACCGTTGTTTATATATAAGGAAATAAATTTAATTTGAATTTTAAATATTATAAGGTTATTATCAAAATCGTTAAACATGGACCTTGAGCTAATAGAATATTTGATGTGTTATCATCCCTCCTTTAGTGTATAGGTGTAGCAATCATGAGCTTGTCTCGTAGCTATTAAAATGAAGTGGTAGCTAATAATTTCGCCATAACAATGACAACCTATCCAAAACCTGAAATATGTCAAATATATCAGGACTTTTTGGCAACTAATATCATACAAAATAAATATCAATCTCAATATGCTTTATCTAAGCATGTGAAATAAGATCGACAGATAAAAGTATTTCACCAAGATTATCACACTAGAGAGTTGATTTTAGATGAGGTAAGCCAATTTCACAAAGTAGTGAGGTGATCCAATAGAGTTTTATAGTTGCAAGTGAAATGCTTATGTATTTAGCTTTAGTGTTTGATTGAGTAACTATGGGTTGTTTCTTAACACTCTAAGAAATAAGGTTTGATCCCACAAAAATGCAATAGCCATAGGAGAAGCAACAATCATCAAGACAACCAACTCAGTTAGCATTAAAACAGGTAATAAGGTCAACAGTGGTGTTTTTTGGTTAAGTGACATTCATGAGAAGGTGTAGAATGTAGATAGCAAAAAATTTGTTTAATCGTAGTTCAATCAACATTGATAGGGCTATATAAGAATTAAAAGACTTTATTAACAACAAATTGGATATTAGAATGAGTAAGACAAAGTTATTGAAAAATTGTGCTATGGTATTCAATGAGATCTAAGAGAGATGTGCCACAATTTTTAAAGCGAAGTAAGCTAAAGGTAATAGGAGTGGCCATAAGTTTAGAGGTATCAAAGTGAATATGGGTGAAAAGGTTGTTGATGTATTTGGTTTGGATGAGAAAAAGGTCATCTTAAATTTGTGTTGCTTCAATACCATGATAGTAATGAAGGAAGCCAATGTCTTTGATGGAAGGGGTGTTGTTGAGGTCATTTATGACAGAAGAGATGAATGCTTACGGAGAACATGTAACCAAGACATCATCCCATAAATCAAGAGGAAGACGGTGTGAGATGAGGTAGAATGCACGAAAAGTGAAGTATTAGATTTTGAGCAAGTGAAGTTTAGTTCTTAGAGTTGTTGATTGAGTGCATGAAACTAGGCACGAGGTGCTTATTTAAGGCCATAAAGAGCTTTTTTAAGATAAAAAGTGAGGATGATGAGTTAAGTAAAGCCAGGAGGTTGAACCATATAAATAGGTTCTTGAATGCTTCCATGAAGGCATTATTAATTTTAAGTTTTCTAATGAGCCAGTTGTTTACGAAAGCAAGAGTGAGATTGATGTAGATGGTGATGAGTTTGAATATAGTCGATACTTAGGAATTGATGATAGCCTTTAGTGTTAAGGCGAGCTTGAAATCCAATGGACTTGAGTTCACTTATAAAAACCCATTTATAACCAACACTATTAATATTAGGAGGAGGAAGGACAAGTGTCTAAGTTTTATTTGGGAGAAGGGCAATGAACTTGTCAAGCATAGTTTAAAGCTAGTGAAAAAATTATTGACTTGAGTGAAGAAAGTAGGATCAGAAGAGGATTGAGTGTTGGTGGTGATATGGGTGATATGATTGAAGAATTTTAAAGGGGCACATATATTATCTCTAGTTGAGTGGACATAAGTTGTGGAGGGGGAGGAGAAAGAGAAGGAGATAGAGGTGAGGGAGTGTTGGTGATGATGATGGTTTAAGTGTAGATATGGGTAAGAGAGGTGTGTTTGTCTAAGGTAGTGAGAGAGGTGATAGAGTGAGAAGTAAAAGTAGGTAGATGCTTGAAGATGGTGAAGAATTGGATGTAAAAGTTTGTTTGCGCAATAAAAATACTTTTAACAAATTGAACATATCTAGAGATGTAAATTTTACGTATTTGAAGGTCAAGATAAAAATAACTCTTATATTTGGGAAATATCTAAGACACAGGGAAGGATTTAGGAAAAAGTTTGTCATTTTGAGTGAAGCCAAGAAAAAAAATAGGGATAACCAAACAATCAAAGATGGGAAAAGTTAAGTTTGGTGTGAAAAAGGAGTTTATATGGTGATTGGTGATAAGGATAAAAGTGGGCAATAAGTTAATGAGGTAAACACAGTTGAGAAAGATTCAAACAAAAAGGATTTGGCCAAAGATGCACAAAAGAGGAGGGTAAGGTCAATTTCAATAATATGACGTATTTTTCATTTGAAAATACCATTTTATTAAGGGGTAGGTAGACCTGAGATATCATAGGTGAAGCCACGATTATTAAGGAATTGAATGACAGGACCTAGGACGAGTTACGTGCATCATCACATCGAAAAGTTTTTATTATAATAGAGAAATGTTTTTGAAAAATGGCTTTAAAAAGGTGAACAAAATTAATTGCTTAAGAATTTTGAGTAAGAGAAAAAATCCCAGTGTAATTACTAAAGTCATCTATGAAAATAATGAAGTAGAGACACCTAAATAGAGAAAATGATGAGGAAGGCTCCTGAATATCATATCGAACTTGTAATAGATATGTAGAGACATAAAAAGATAGTAAAATGAAAGAGGTATACTTTTTTCTTAAAAATAAGGAGAATAATTTATGTTAGAATGCTTTAAAGACTTAAAAAAATAATCTAAACTAGAAAGAGTTGCGTGAGATTGGTGAATAAGGCATCAATTCCAAAGATTTAAAGGAACAAAATGAGCAATATAGATGGTATGATTGTGAAAATTTATGAGAATCTTTAATGGGTAGAGGTTTTGTGAATGTTACTCTCAAGAAGCGGTATCTAAGTTTGAATATCCTTCAAAACATAACCATATGAGTTAAATTCAATTACGCAAAAATTATTTCTTGCAAATTTAGCAATAGATAAAAAGATTGATAATAAGGTATGGAACAATTAATATGTCATGTAAATAAAAGGGTTTGTTATGTGTAACGAGTCTTAGTTAACCAATAGAAGCAAAATATCAAATAATCTATTTTTTGCCATTTGGTGTATTTGAACAAATGTGTCATTACAATGGAGCTTTTATTAGAAGGGCTTATAAGTTCAATTGAGCCATTAACATATCCAAGAAGATTTGAGGTAATACCAAATGCTTCAACTTATATTTTCAATACAAAATAGTTGTTATAATCAAACACTATAGTCAAACAATTTAAATGTTGAAGGATAGAGTGCATTTGGCGTTTTCTAGAGAAAAAAAGAGAGAAAGGGTATTTTAAGCTCCAAGTACCATGATAAAAGAAAAAAGATAAAAATATAGAGGTGTGGCTTGCATTGATTGATTTACAATGCATAGAGTCAACATGCCCAAATCAGCCACTTTCTGATGTTAATTATGCTTATTCGTTGTTTCTACAAGACGAGGATTAAAGGGTACAGACATCCTCCTCTACTTTCTGAATAGGCTACCCTTCAAACCCAAGTTACTACTGCACCTGTCCACTCTGATATCCCCTTATAGACCCTAGTGGCTCGGGCAACACCTTCTAGTATTGTCCCCATTGCACATACTGTGGTATTCTTGACCACACAGAAAATAAGTGCTATAGGCTTCATGGCTATCCGCTAGGACATCTGACACTGTTGTGAAGGTAACACTTATAAACAACCCTCTACTTCATCTAACCATAAGTTTTTCACTTTTTTGGGGAGTTCCAACTAAGTTCTTCAATCAATATACAATGCCAAAAATATATACTAATTTTGTTTATCTTATTTAAAGATTGAGATAAGCTTATATGCAACGTCTACTAATATATCTATATATAAGAAATTATGATTATGTTCTTAATAAAAAAATATGTTCTTAGGAAAAAATGTTAAAGGTTTCTAGTTCTTGTTGTTTCATCATTTGTGAACCTTATAAAAGTATAAGTAGTGCTTTCCCAAGATGTTATGGTCTATCTCATTTTCTTTTTCAAAATTGGTTAAGATAATTCTTAAAGAATTCAATAAAGAATATATTGACGTTTGGTCGAAGAAGAAGGATAATAAATTTAAGGCTAGATTGGAGAATTTCATGAATTTACTTAAGAAATTTAGAATTAGTTACAAGTCCTTCACTAATGAGGATAATATTATGTATCAATATTGGGACAATCTATTTAAAATATAACATAAAATATACTATGCTTATTGATATATAATAATAAAATATTTCTAATATACTCTTTACATCATTATAGGTGCATAAAATGTCCCATATATTTGAAAGAAAAGGATTGAGGAATATCCATATTTGTGTTATATTTTTTTAGAGATATTATTATATTTGTGTTCTATATGCTTCCACTAAATAAATCTCTATTAGTAGTGAAGATGAGTATAGAAATGAGTTTGATGAAGTTTCTTCATTTAATAACAAACAAGATCAAGTATTATCTCCAATAAGTAAAGTTATAAGTTCATATCTTCTAAGAAAATAAATATCCTAAAGAAAGGAGAAAAGGACTTGCTCTAACATTTTAGAAAAATTATTGGCTATAATTGGTAAATAATGATGAGAAAAATGATTTACTTAGTAAAATGATGGTAACATCATCTCCTAACATAATATAGTTGAAGCTTTGTCAATTAATCAAGATCTTGATAAAATAAATGAATATTTAAAGTTCTTACTTGATTTAAGTGTAAAAGGTATGCAATACGGAAAAGTAGTAAAAGCTTGACATGATTCTTTACTTTATATAGAGATTCTTATAGATATATTAGATGCAAGGAAGATGAATTGAACTGTGAGGGGAAGTGGTTGGTAAGTAAGGAGCTGCAACTTACTATCATGGATACCATTTGATTGTCATTGCAAGTCCACTTACTTGATAATATGTTCTTGAGAAACTTTACGTACATAGGTATGCTTTTCAAAACTTCCACAAAGGGTGAGATAATTTGCAATTTTTTAGCTTTTCCATAAACTTTGCAAATTGTGCATGGAATTTTATTTTTAGTAGGTAAGGTAGAGGAGGAGCATAAGGAGCATCTTTACGCTTTTCTTCATACTTTTCTTCTTCTCTTAGTCCTCTACAAGATGGGGTTTAACTTGTTCTTCTTCACCTTCTTCTAGCTCTTTCCCACTCCTAAGTGTTATAGTTTTAAATTGCTCTCTTGGATTTACTTTCATATTGCTCAAAAAGCTTCCCACACTTTACTATAGAATTTATTGGCAAGTTGGCTTAGTTGAACTTTTAGATTATGAATAGAAGAAGCGTGGTTTTTAGCTATTTCTTCGAACTTCCCTTTTAGCCTCTTCTAAGCTTCATACATGCTTCTAATCTTTTCCATCATCCTTGTGGGCCTTGAATTCTAATTTGATTCCTTGCATTATTAGATTAAAAGAAATTTGGGTGATTCTACCACCCATTATTGTACGTGTTCCAATAAGGATCATTACCTCCCCAACCAACTTATACTCCTGTGAAGTTGAATTGCTACACGTTGTTGTTTTCCACTTAGAAGCAATCAGCTATGATATGGCTCTCTTATCTGCATAGCTTATAACTATACTAAATTGCTTTGAGTAGAGAGATAGAGGTGGCTATTAGGTTATTTAATTACTTGGTGAGGTTGTCAATTTTATCCTGCAATGCTATCACTGAATCTACCGCAGTCATTCCTTCTAGATCCTAGAAGGTTGACTGCTGTCTACTTCATTCCGATGTCCAAAGACAACTATTGAATGCCATCTCTTTAAACAAATCATGTGACGTTAGCAATGGTGTTCATATAATTCCTTGATTATAGGCATTGGAACCTAACCTTACGAAGTCCATAAAGGTCTTTTTGTTATTTTTGATGTATTTACTCCACCATCATTCATTCTATCTCTTCTTGGCATTTAACTCTTTGGATTCCTCATTCTTGCCTTGTGATGTCTTCATTGATGTTTCTTTTATTTTGCATCTAAACTTCTTCTTTTTTATTATTTTATGTCTTGGGATTAGGTATCTCATTCTCGGAAGAAAGGGTCAAAATTCATTAAATCAAAGGAACTAAAATAGTTAGAAAGGAAAATTCCATAGTAATGACATCAAAAACTTGTTAACCAAGTTTTATATTTAATAAAACTTTAAATACCAGCAAGTATATAGATTGTAACTTGTAGTATCGAAAGGTATCAATCCTACGAGGAACTAGCTAAAACTAGTTGAACCTAACTTTGTCTAAGGTAATAAAATACGATATAAGCGAAAATAATATAAAAAATTAAAGCAATTAAATAACATCAAGCAAATCAGAAATAATAAGTGAGCTGCTAAATTAATGTAAGGTTGATCAAAGATTAATGTATAGGATTTATGCTTTCATTATTTTCTTCCTTTAACTATAATTGATCCAATTATGTGTTGATCCTCAATTTCCTTAGGGATTGATTACCTCTTTCAAGACCTAACCAATTAATCCTAGATGAACTTAAAAAATCTAGATTTTGCAGCCTCTCGATTCGCAAAACTTTTCTAACGCTTTCAATTAAATTTGAAGCTATCTATTGAATAATCAAGTTCTCACACAAGATCTCTCTTTGAATGACAGTTGATTTGATAATTATGTGACTTATTAAACTTCCAACTCTCGTTGGGTAATTTAGTTGATTACCTTTGACTCACTCTCTTGATTTATTATCACTGCATGAAATGCATAATTATCACAACATAGAATGTGTATTGAATCAATAAAGATTAAAGTCACAAAACAACAATGGAATAAACCCTAATATGACATTTAGAACATTATAAATGTAATAGACATTTGGAAATTCAGTTTACAGATCAAGTAATACGAAATTAACAAAGGATAAAGAAAGAAAAACTCTGTTTAGATCTTAATATGGAAAACTAAAAATCTAGACATCTCTCTCGATCTTTCTTACTTGATCTACTTTTGTAAGATGGCAATTGTGTTTTTAAGGCTTCATAAGGTTCTTAAATAGTCCTAGAGGGTCTTGGGAGTGTAATTAGGGTTTTCACCCTTTCATCGGTTCCAAAAAAGCCCTTAAACCCTAAAATAGATGGAAAAAGTTGCACCTAGGAAGCCTCTATCACAATTGTGACTCCCACTCTAAAAAATTTGCTTATGTTATTATCGTGAAAATGTAGTCACAATCGTGACTCTAGGTGATTCTCTTCTGTCACGATCGTGAATGGGAGTGATGATCATGACCTAGCTTATGCAAATCTATGAACGTCCAAATCTCTTATTCTTCACTTATCTAATTCTTAACACTAACAAACACATCAAACACCTCAAGAAATATATAAATAAGAATGAAAACATGCTCTAAACCACACAAACACTTATAATATAACTAAACACTCATATTAACATAATTATAAGTCTATACATGGAACAATCATCTAATAAACACCTGTAAACACACTAAAACACCAATCAAAACATAACATAAACTACACCTATCAGGGCCTTTGTCAATGAGGCTTGGATTTTTCAATTTTTAGAAAGTATAACTATTTTTGCCAACCCGTTATCCTCATCATTAAGAACTTTAATAGAAATCCACCAAGGAGATCACTGTTTTACTTTAATAATTATTTGAATAAAGTTACGGGACTTGAATTTTCCAAACCTTTATTATTTATCATTGTCCAATCATCATTAAAAAAATTCAATTGAAATCCACCAAGGAGATCACTTTTTGCTTTAACAACTATTTGACTAAAATTTAAGGGATTTGAAAAGACAATAGTCATAGGACTAGCTTTACCAATTCAAGATTTTAAGGGCTTTATTTATGTAAAGAAACTGCACAAGGTGAAATAGGAACTTAGGCTTTTTAACGAGACAAGATTTTTTGACACACAATTGGCTTTATCTTTTACATACTTAAAGTTAAAGGTAAATTAGGAGGTCTTTTATCAAAATCCCGGTGACCTTAATAGTTTATTAGAGGAGAAAAATGCAATAATGGAATACTCAAAAGCATTGGAGATCTATAACTCCTTAGTAAGATAGAATCAATGATTCTTTAGTTGAGAGAGGGTAATAAAAACATGGTTTTTTTTTCTTCATAAATATATATCAATAAGAAGGAACTCTACTAGATTAACTCCCCTCACAAGGTAGAATGGTAGTTTAACATAGAATCAAGAAGAGTTGAAGTATGAATTTTATGAATTTTTCAAAAGCACTTTACATACACAATCAAATGAGATCTCTTCTACTAGTCTCCTAAGATATTTTACCACTAATCGTATCTTTTAAGGTTGAAGCATAATTTATTGTTTAAATAGTGGTATTTGAGTTATATCTAAGTAAATACCCTAGTTTTGATGGTTTAAATGCCCTATTTTGTTTAGAAAGCATGGCTTTTTATTAAAGACTTCGAAATAGATGCAGTTTTGGAGTTTTGTTGATAGTGGTAAGTTATAATTCGTAAGGGAAATAAATAAAACCTATATTTATCTCATCCCTAAAATGAAAAACCAGGTTCCCTACAAGACTTCAAGCTTATTTCTTATTGTAACAGACATATACGAGATAATTGTCAAACTTATTGCTTCTAGGATTAAAGTTGTGCTAAAGCTTATCATAGGTGACACTTAAGGGGCTTTTATCTTTAAAAAATTGACAAGTAACAATATGCTTTTAGCCAAAACAAATATTCAAAGGATATAGGAGGACAAATTCAAACAAGAATTGTGAAATAAAATTGGCATTTTAGAAGACATTCAATTCAATTCAATTCAACAGGGTTATATTTTTCATAGATTCAAGGTTTGACTTCCCTGAAACTTTCATCAATTGTATAAATCAATGCATTTTAACAACCTCCTATTGATGGCGTGTCAAACCAGCAAAAATAAATTCCTATTCTAGAACATTTAAGCAAGCAAAGTGGTGAATAGGGTCAAACCACAAAGACCAATGTAGCAATTGTTTATTTGTGTGGAAACAATAAAATAAAAAATGAAAAGAATTGATTTAGGATTGATTAATTTTAGAACACGAAATCATGCCAAAGAAAATTAAAAATAAAGATTGAAAACAATATAAAGAAAAGTCTAGCCAAGGTACTCTTCTGTTTGATACTGTAATTCGATCATAGACTCAAAAATATAAATTCTGTTCATTCTTATGGACAAAGTTATAGCAGATAGTGAACAGCACATATCGACCAATCTATTCGTAATTATTTGATAACCCCGAATAAAGCTCTGCAGATTATTACCCTAACCAATTAGACTATTCCCGAGTAAAGCTCTGCAGAATATAATATATAGCAGCAATAGGCTCTAATGGATCTTTGTCTTAGCCAATAGAATCGGAAAAGAATCAATCTATTTAGACTAAATTATTTAATCTCATTAATTTCTTAATTGAAATTAATTCACCACTTCAATAGACAGCAATCACGGATTAACTAATCTATTTGGCAATTTATCACCAAGTCAATCAATTAATAGGCTTCATTAATCAACAAACATGGCGATAATAAATCGATTAAAGCGTAGAGATCAAACAAGCATAAGAGATAAACAAAAGTAATTAAATCAAGAGAGTCTCACGAATTACATGAATCAAACGTTGGATACCTTGTCTAGATTAAAAGGTTAGCCACGCATAGCACTATTCTCTGTCTACTATAGCTGATTTGATCATTTAACATTGGAGTTCTTCCCGCACAACGTCCATAAGGTTGCGACCAAATCAGCTCCAGCAGAAACGCACCTCCAACGTTTGTCCACGCCTGCAGTTCAAGCCACCAAAAGCCGTCGCCTCGTCTG
>JANSVA010000007.1:1782113-1794437 GCA_025504915.1 Erythroxylum reticulatum
TGCTTGCTTTTGATCAAAGATATCTACCTTTGATTTTGTTTATGTGCATTGATGAAAAGATTATGATATATGTAGTAACTTGATACTTGTAATTGCTGAAGTTTAAGGGATTGCAAACACTTGATTTTCGCTGAAAATGAAATGAAAGAATATGTTGGTTGTGATCTAAGTAAGTTGCTTGAGGACAAGCAACAATTCAAGTGTGGGGGTGTTGTTAGTGAGCATTTTATATTGGTTATAGATACATAATTTGCTAAACTCTTATCCATTTAATGTTTAAATTGCACTAATTAAGAGTTATTTATTTTAATTTTAGGATCACAACCAACACTATGCATGGTTCTTCACGTGAATTAAACGTATAAGGCTGGAAAGTGGGAAGGAGCAAGGAATGACAGCGTACAGCCACCAAACAAGGAGCAAAACGCAACTGCTGGGAAAGATGAAATGCTGTCATGGGCAAAAAAACGCACAACAATGTGCAGAAGCAGCCCAAAACGATAGCATAGAGACAAGAAGTGTGAAAGAAATGTAAATAGTGAGTTGGACCACAAACCTTATTTGTCACATCATTAAGAAACAAAAAGAAGTTTGGCGGCGCAGAGAGGGAGGAACAAAACATGAGTATGTGTTTATAAGGGTTGACCAAAAACCCTTATGAAGACATTCAATAGAGGAGAATAAGATAGGAGCTGGTGGCACAACCAAGAGGAGAAACAGCTGGTAGTAATAGAGAAGAACGAAGCCTGAGCTGGTGGGTTTTTAATGGAGAGGAAATAGATGAGAAGTTGGCGGCGTAGATAGAAGAACAAGGAGAATGGTGTGAGTGAAGAAGGTGGACCAACCCAAATGTTTAATTGTCATATCAAAAGAGAAGCAGCTGGCGGCGTAGATAGAAGAAGAAAGAGAAATGACCTCCTCCAGCACTCACGTTGCTGCCCTCACTCAAACTTATATCTCCACTCACACACGAAGCAGTGTTCATTAACTCACGAATGCAATCCTGCACTCATTCACAGCAACGCAGCAACCCCCACTTCGGTGCACTCTCCACTCATGGACTGAAAAGCAAGCAGCCAGCCTTCAACAACACACACTCCACTCCATTCATGCAAGCATGTAAAGAAGATTGCGAACGGCCAAAACGTTTGTCAATGCCAGCAGCCACAATTTTGCTAGGATTTAATTTATCTTTATTCCTTATTTGTTTAATTTTTGTGAATTTAATCAATGCAATTATATATTATGACCATGATTTGTGTTACATTGATGAATATGAGTAAGTAAGGTTTTTTTCTCAGTTAAGGTTAGGATTGATACTGGAATAGGACAATTTTGTGGTATTAGTTTTTGCTTGATTGAATGCATATTTAGTCCTAATTTAGCTTGATCACCTAGATTAAAGCCTTAAAGGATTGAATGTCATAACCAATGAGATTTAATTTTTTCAGAAAATTAATCAAGCAACATGCTTAAGACTAAATTGTAGACCAACCTTAAGATCTTGTGTGAGGATACCTAGGATTAACAAACTTAATTTTAGGCTTCTTATATTGAATGCCTTTTATTCCAAATTATCTATGACCCAAGTAGGTAACTCAGATTTAGAAGAGAAGGGAATTCCTATGAACATTGGGTTCGACTTGCTTAAGTGAAGTAAATCCTAAATCAATCTACCATTATAAGTTTTAGTGTCTAATATAGTTAAAATCTGATACCTTAACTAATTTATGTTATTTGATTAAGTCTAGTCATTTTTAATTCATATTTTGTATCTTGCATATTTCCTTGATTCGCTTATTTTATTTTATTTTCAAATCAATCAATTCTTGATCATCTAAGTAATTTTGCATCATTTAATTTAATTGTCTTACGTGTTGGAATCCCTTGGGTATGATATCTGGTTCTTACCGTTTTATATTACTTGTCGACGAGGTACGCTTGCCTCTAACTAGTCTAAATAAATTTTAATTTTAATTGTTTTGTTTAGATCGTAGCAAGTTTTTAGCATCGTTGCTAGAAAATTTCCTTATTATGAGTCATTAGATTAGATGGTACTAATTGTCTCAGATTTAATTCTCAAAATTGCTACACGTTGTTGTTTTCTACTTAGAAGCAATCAGTTGTGATATGGCTCTATTATCCGCATAGCTTACATCAATACTAAATTGCTTTGAGTGGAGAGATACAGGTGGATATTAGGTTATTTCATTACTTGGTGAGGTTGTCGATTTTATCCTGTAATGCTGTCACTGAATCTACCGCAATCATTCCTTTTAGATCCTGCAAGGATGACTGCTGTCTACTTCGTTCTGATGTCTAAAGACAACTATTGACTGTCATCTCTTTAAACAAATCATGTCACGTTAGCAATGGTGTCCGTATAATTCCTTGATGATAGGTGTTGAACCCTGATCTTACGAAGTCCATAAGGGTCCTTTGTTCTTTTTGATGTATTCACTCCACCATCGTTCTTTCTATCTCTTCTTGGTGTTTAACTCTTCGAATTCCTCATTCTTGCCTTGTGATGTCTTGATTAATGTGTCTTCTATTTTGCATCCAAACTTCTTCTTTATATTATTTTATTTCCTGGGATTAGGTATCTCAATCACGTAAGAAACGGTAAAAATTCCTTAAATCAAAAGAAGTAAAATAGCTAGAAGGCAAAATTCCATAGTGATGGCATCAAAAACTTGTTGACCAATTTTTATATTTAATAAAACTCTAAATACCAGCAAGTATATTGATCGTAGCTTGTAGTATCAAAAGGTATTGATCCTATAAGAAACTAGCTAAAACTAGTTGAAACTAACTTTGTCTAAGGTAATAAAATATGATATAAGTGAAAATAATATAAAAAAATTAAAGCAATTAAATAACATCAAGCAAATCAAAAATAATAAGTGAGCTGCTAAATTAATGTAAGGTTGATCAAAGATGAACACATATGATTTATTCTTTCATTAATTTGTTCCCTCAACTCTAATTGATCCAATTATGTGTTGATCTTCAATTTCCTAATGGATTTAGTACTCTCTCTCAAGACCTAAACAATTAATCCTAAATGAATTTAAAAAATCTAGATTTGGCAACCTCTCAATTCACAAAACATTTTTGACGCTTTCAACTAAATTTCAAGCTATCTATTGAATAATAAAGTGCTCACATAAGATCTCTCTTTGAATGACAATTGATTTGATAATTGTGTGACTTATTAAACTTCCAACTCTTATTGGGTAATTCAGTTTATTACCTTTGACTTACTCTCTCGATTTATTATCAAAGCATGAAATGCCTAATTATCATAATATAGAATATGTATTGAATCAATAAAGATTGAAGTCACAAAACAACAATGGAATAAACCCTAATATGAAATTTAGAACATTATAAATGTATTAGAAATTTGAAAATTCAGTTTACACATCAAGTAATACGAAAGTAACAAAGGTTAAAGAAAGAACAACTCTGTTTGGAGCTTGATCTGAAAAACTGAAAATATGAACATCTCTCTCGATCTTCCTTATTTGATCTACTTTTGGAAGATGGCAGCTGTGTTTTTAAGGCTTTATAAGGTTCTTAAATAGTCTTAGAGGGTCTTGTGGGTGTAACTAGAGTTTTCACCCTTTCGTTGGTTCCAAAAATGCCCTTGAACCTTAAAATAGATGGAAAAAGTTGCACCTGGGAAGCCTCTGTCACAATTGTGACTCCTACTCTAGAAAAATTGCTTCTGTCACTATCATAAAAATGTAGTCACGATCGTGACTCTGGGTGATTCTCTTATGTCACGATTGTGACATGGGAGTGATGATTATGACCTTATGCAAATCTATGAATGTCAAAATCTCTTGTTCTTCACTTATCTGATTTCCAACACTAACAAACACATCAAACACCTCAAGAAACATATAAATAAGAATGAAAACATGCTCCAATCCACACAAACACTTACAATATAACTAAACACTCACATTAACATAATTCTAAGCCTATACATGGAACAATCATCTAATAAACACCTATAAACACACCAAAACACCTATCAAAACATAACGTAAACTACACCTATCAGGGTCTTTGTCAATGAGGCTTGGATTTTTCAATTTTCAGAAAGTAGAACTATTTTTTTAATCATCATTAAGAACTTTAATTGAAATCCACCAAGGAGATCACTTTTTTACTTTGATTAGACTATTTAAATAAAGTTAAGGGACTTGAATTTGCCAATCCTTTATTATTTATCATTGTCCAATCATCATTAAAAGAATTCAATTGAAATCCACCAAAGAGATCACTTATTGCTTTAACAACTACTTGACTAAAATTTAAGGGATTTGAAAAGGCAATAGTCATAGGACTAGCCTTACCAGATCAAGATTTTAAGGGCTTTATTTATATAAAGAAACTGCACAAGGTGAGATAGGAACTTAAGCTCGTTAACAAGACAAGATTTTTTGACACACAATTGGCTTTATCTTCTACCTACTTAAAGTTAAAGGAAAATCAAGAGGTCTTTTATCAAAATCCTGGTGACCATAGTAGTTTATTAAATGATAAGAACTCGTCGGTAACCAAGATCAACCCAGAAAATACACCCTAGAGTTCAGCAGAAATAGATGTACAAAAGCCAATAGTACGAGTGAAACCTCCTATCCAAACCCCAGAACTATCCCAGAGAACGCCACCTACTGCAGCCCAGGAAGAAGAGGATTTGTAAATCTCATCAGTGTTTAGTTTGACCCAAGAAGGAGGGGGTTTGGACCAGCCTAGCAATTTTTCCTTCCGATGTCCTCTCCTATCCAAATCACGGTTGAATAAAACTCTAGCTTTATAAATTCAATCTACGTAATCAAGGACAATGAAATGAGGATTAGAAGGCCACAGGAATTGTACATCGAAGATGCATTTGTTGCGTCAAAACCAAAGAAACCAACATGCAGTACTGAAGATCACTGACCATTCAAAACCATACACCTCCTGCTTGTTTTTCAAGTTAAACCTAAGCCAGTCATTTTTGTTCATACTAAAGAAATTAGTATTGGCTAGTAACTAGGAAAAGACAACCATAAAGACCGAGTACGAGGACAATCCCTCACTGTATGGATGTTCGACTCACTACTGCCACAACTTGGACAGGAATCATCTAGAGATAAATGCTGTAAGCATCTTTTCAAGATAGATAATAGCCTTCCACTTAACAGGAGCGAGAAGAATGCCCGGATGCGTTGAGGTCCTGCTCATTTTCAAATTAACCGCCAGTAGTTGTCCCCTTTTGGAATATTGTTCTTTTCGATCAAATTGTAAGGAAAAAAAAGGTAAAGTTTGAATTGCACTCTCATGTATGACACAATCTTGTTAAACTCTTATTGGCCTCCTCTGTCTGATCGCTTGAACCAACGGACAATTTACCAAGTTCAACTTGTGTTCTTCATTCAGGAACGGAAAGTGTCCTCAAGAAATGGGTAATCGGTGTAACCAATGACAGGATGTTGTGTGTAGAATGTTGCTCTGCCGTAGTTGTTCAAAGGAGCATTAAGCTTAAATCTCTTTGGCAAATCAGGATTGGCCAAGAACCAACGACCATAAGCAACAAGATCTGTCCGGTTCTCCTCCACAGCTTTGTTTCCATCTTCCTTTTGGTAACCACCCGCAGATATGAAAGTTCCATTGAAAACCTTTCTCATGGGCAACAGGGTTTCTGGGGTTTCATGTTTTTCTGCAGCCGTCTTCAGTCTTGGCTCGACCATGTGACAGTAGAGAATCCCATATATATTCAATGACTGCCAAATATAGTCCCAAAGCTCAGGGATTTGAGTCTCCGCAGTCCATACAGTCTGCAAATGGTGAAAACCTTATCCCAACTCTATCTAATCCTATCTCATCTGCCACAGCTTCCACTGTATCAAGAGCGAATCTGCATCGGTTCTCCAAAGATCCTCCATACTGGTCTGTTCGGTCATTCACATGAGCTTTCAAAAATTGGTCAACCAGGTAACCATGTGCTCCATGTGTCTCGACCCCATCAAAGCCTGAGACCATAACACCAAATTTAGGACCGTTTCTGGTACTTGAAGGTACATCTACGCGTAAGTTTCTGGTTCTTGAAGGTAGAAGATAGAAGGGTTACCAGCTTCTGTAGCATTCCTTGCGGCGATCCTGAAATCGTTGACAATTTGAGGAATTTCTTCCGTTCCAAGTCGCCTTGGAGATGTGTACTCAGTGCCTTTGATCGGCTTGTCTGTCGAAGATATTGGATCCTGTCCATTGGGCTGGAAGCCTGTATCAAACTAATCATGAGTGGATGAGTTGCTCTACTCTGGCAGTCCGTGTCAATATTTGCATTTTGCATGGAACCGCAAATAAAGGTCAATTCATTTTAATTACCAAAAAAAAAAAAGGTCAATTCATTTTGCCTAATTGTTTCTTTACAAGATATAGAAGGAAGTTAAGGATTTTGGATTAGGCACAATGAATACATTGCAAGATGAAGGGTTTCGTGCTTTTGAAGCATATAAGAGTGAATAATGATTAGCCAGATTCCTATTCTATAATCCTAGGTGCCTACCTGTATTTCGAAGCTGTCTCTTATATCATGTTTCTTTTTTATTATTTCTCGACCAATTTGTTCTAGTTTATATCAGTCAGTATTTCGCTTAGGGGACCCCTATCATTTTGCTTCATACAAGAAGCCCACCTGGATTTGAAACTCTTCCAGCATGCCAAATTTGACAAAAGAGGATACCACCTTTGGCGTGGACAGCATCTACAATGGGTTTCCATGCCTCAATTTGCTTTTTGGTCCATATACCGGGTGTTTCAGGATATCTACAATATATACAAGAAAAGAATATATTATTACATGTAGAACTAACAAATTCAAGTACTTAAGTATGAACAAATATTCAACATAATCACCTTATCTTCCAACTTAAGAATTAAGAGCTAATAGTATAACTGGATATTGGAAGCAATTACCCTTGAGCAGTGTCAGAAACTCCTGTTGCTTCACTTATCAGAAGGCCGCCTTTTGTGGTTCTTTGAGAGTAATACAAGATGGCATGACGCTGAGGAACATTATTGTAAGATCTATTTCTTGTCAATGGTGCCAGAACAACTCTACAAATCATCATTAATTATACAATAGTTTAGTAGGCTTCTAATTTTCCATTCTGAAAAGTTAATGTATATCTATATATGAAACTGAAAACCGAGCCATATGACTTTCTTATACTCCTGGCTTACCAAGAGCTAAGTGCCTTTGCCATTTAGTGGCGATCGGTAATGAGGATCGATGAATGCAGTTTAAGAGTTATGACCACAAATATTAATTTGCCAAAATTGAGACAAAGAATTCATTCAACTTTGAATATATACGTATTGATTTTCTTGTTATATTTTTTAAAACCAGACTTTGTAACAAGCTGGGGCTTTTCTTCATTAGGATCAAGAAAACAAAATTCTTAAATAGTGAAACTTCGAGGCAGAAGTTGCTTTAGATGGTGAATCTTGAAAATCTAAATTTAATATGGTAAAATAGTGAAAGTGTTTGAAGTAGACAAAATTTGAGGTTGATTTAAGAGAGAATTAGAAAGGACAAACATTTGGTCATTTTTTTATGTGTGGGACCTATGAATTTAAAGCTCTTTAAGTCTATTTGAGATGGTGAAAGTTCCAAGTTATTTGAATCTCTATAAAAAGTTATAGCTATTTTAGTGAAGACCGGTCAAAATTAACTATGTTCTTTAGAATTTTGTTTTCTTATTTATTGTTGTATGAATTGCTAGAGTTTTCATCAGATGCTTAGGCTTATAAAAAGAGTTGTAATCCGTTATTATACTAGAGAATCTAAAGAGTTAATACTATTAGTGGATACATAAAACCAATTAAGTTGGTCTCATACAACAACTTAAGTTAATGTAATAAAAAAGTCATTTAATATGATATTGGAGCCTTTGTAACTAAGTGGTCGTCAGTTTAAATCCTACCACCCACATATTTAGCACAAAGTAGAGTGAGCCTGTGTAAGTTTTAAGCCCAAAATATTTTCACTTAAGAGGGTGTGTTAGTGAATATATAAAACTAATTAAATTAGCCTCACTTAACAGCTTAAACTATTGTGATAAAACGGTCATTTAACTAATATCACAAAGAAATTTTCTAGTTATTTTCTCTTTTCTCTACCTCAAAAGTGTTGATATACACCATTAGACTCTAACAGTGAACAATTTCCATAAAACAACCCCAACCATTTGAATAGTAGCTTCAGAGAAAATGGCAACGACAAGTTATTAATTACCTGTGAGAAAGATGAAACTGTCCCATCTTGTAAGGGGTAAGAAGAGGGATGGTAGGAGCTTCACTAACAGGCATGGCGTTGCTAATCTGGGAGTTGACTTCACCTTTCTGCACTGTGATTGCTTTATGCTTTTATCCAAGCAAATTCCAATGACAATAAAATGCAAAACAATAGATGTACGAATGCTAATAGATATCGTAAATCTTAACTTTGCTATAAGAATGAGAATGGAATGAGAAACACCAAAATCTATGGCTTTTTATAGACTGCATGGGGTCCAATACCGTGGGAAGGATAATTTACTGATGGAACCATGCTAAAGAAAATGGACAAACAGGTGTCAAGGTGACATGCACAGTGACGTTTCTCCTTGACCATATTCTATTAGCAGTTATTGACAATGTTGGTGGCTAGGGAAAGAACGAAATCTGGGAAAGCCGTAAGAAACACGAAAGTATTCGATATGCGGTTCAACATAAAAGACAGAATATATACGGGGAGTGTCCAGTCAATCACATGATAATAGGGGAAAATTAAACTAAAGTTATCAATTTTAGACAAGTATTTTTCTGTATATGTAATTATCCTAAGTTAGTCTAAATACAACAATTGATTATACAATATAATCTTATCATATTTTTGACCGAGTAACAATTCTCCTCAAGCTCAAATTTGTGGATGATACCTGAGATTGGAAAGTAATTGATTATGGATGATATGCTGGTAAGAGAAAACTTTGGTAAATACATAGGCAAGCTACTCATTAGATGAAACAAAAGTGGTCTGAAGTTGCCTTCTTGAATTTTATCCCTAATAAAATGGCAATTAGTTTCGACGTGCTTTAATTTGTTCAATCATGAAAAGTAGGATTCTTTGTTGTGTGAAGGGCAACTTCATTATCACAAGAGAAATTTGCAAGATGGGAAGGGATACCTAATTTCCATAAGAGTGTTTGCAACCACGTAAGTTCCCCAACAACTAGAAAAAGGCTTTGTTTGACAATCAGCTGATTGTATTAGTTGTCAACTGATAGCCAATTCTATCAGCTTATTTAATGAGCTGATTGTATTAGCTATTTGTTAGAAAAGTTTGGTAAAATTAGTTATTTAATATTACGCCTTTTCCAACTATAAATCCAGTGAATTCCTTATTCAAAGTAGCAATTCTGCATTTGACATTTGACTGATTCATCTGAGCAGAGTAAAACCTCTGTTTTGTTTGCGTTTTGGAACTAATGTTAGAGGTGAAAGCCTATGTGGAGACATCTCTCCCTTATGTAGGATGAATTGCTGATTAATTTTATCGTACTTTCTCAGTAACCAAATAGAGATAAGCATAGGCCTTATTAGAATAAGTTTTGGCATCTTGTGTAAGTTGGCAAGATAAGAACTAATTTTTCAATCAGAAAATACATTTTCTTAGCCCAAATTTGGTTTGATTATGATTAAAATAATGTCATTTTGATATTATTATTGCAAATATATTAGAGGTATTAATCTAACTATTAAAGTTTGTGATGTAATATCAACAATATAATTGTATGATTATTACATATAAAGTTATTAATTTTACTTTTAGTTTTTAACGAAAAATGTCAAAATTTATTTATATTTTTATGAAAAAATTAAAAGTGAATTTATAAATACAAAAATTTCATAAATATTAGTAAAAATCAATAATTAAATAACGTAATTAGTTCGATCAATTCAACCTTAAAAATTATGAAATGTTTAACTTTTTGGTTTGCTTTTTAACTTAATGGTTTAATTTATTTAAATAAATTTTGTATTTAATAACTCATGTTGAGCTAGGGTTTTTTTGTCATCCTTACTTATAAATCAATTAATTTTTGTTTAACAATATTTTTTAGCTATACGTCAAATTTTTTGATAGATAAATATAATTTCTTTCAATTATATTTTAAAATTTTTAATTTTGTTTAATTTTTTGTTGATTTTATGATGATTTAATCCGAACCTTTTAAACCACTTGTTTACTTTAAACTTCTTATTTGTTTTTAAAACATTGGTAAAAGTATTTCTTACAAAAGAAAATTAACAAGATAACAAAACAAATTTCCTTGAAAAGCAGGTGGTTATTTTACAAACCTCAAAAACTTTTGATGATGATGATGATTACATATTCTATGATTTTTTATTAAAGTTATAAATTAACTTTTGTAGAATTAAATATCTAAAATTCAAATTCTTATGAGAATATTCAACAAAAGACTAAGATATATAATATTCATACTCTTATAATTTTTTTAAAGTCATATTCTCATGAGTCATTTTACACATAAACAGTTGATAGAATCAACTATCAGCTAATAGCTAATACAATCAGCTGATCGCCAAATAAAGTCTTTTTCTATGACAAATTTTGTTAGCGAACTTACGTGGCTGCAAACACTCTTACGGGAATTAGGTATCCCTCCGCATCCTGCAAATATCTCGTGTGATAATGAAGATGCTCTTCCCGCAACAAAGAATCATACTTTTCATGATAGAACAAATTAAAGCACGTCGAAACTAATTGCCATTTTATTAGGGATAAAATTCAAGAAGGGCAACTTCAGACCACTTTTGTCTCATCTAATGAGTAGCTTGCCTATGAATTTACCAAAGTTCTCTCTTACCAGCATATCATCCATAATCAATTACTTTCCAGTCTCAGGTATCATCCACAAATTTGAGCTTGAGGAGAATTGTTATTCGGTCAAAAATATGATAAGATTATATTGTATAATCAATTGTTGCATTTAGACTAACTTAGGATAATTACATATACAGAAAAATACTTGTCTAAAATGGATACTTTAGTTTAATTTTCTCCTATTATCATGTGATTGATTGGACACTCCTCGTATATATTCTGCCTCTTATGTTGAACCGCATATCAAATACTTTCGTGTTTCTTACGGCTTTCCCAGATTTCGTTCTTTCCCTAGCCACCAACATTGTCAATAACTGCTAATAGAACATGGTCAAGGAGAAACGTCACTGTGAATGTCACCTTGACACCTTTTTTTCCATTTTCTTTAGCATGGTTCCATCAGTAAATTATCCTTCCCACGGTATTGGACCCCATGCAGTATATAAAAAGCCATAGATTTTGGTGTTTCTCATTCTATTCTCATTCTTATAGCAAAGTTAAGATTTACGATATCTATTAGCATTCGTACATCTTCTATTTTTTTGCATTTTATTGTCATTGGAATTTGCTTGGAGAAAAGCATAAAGCAATCACAGTGCAGAGAGGTGAAGTCAACTCCCAGATTAAGAACGCCATGCCTGTTAGTGAAGCTCCTACCATCCCTCTTCTTACCCCTTACAAGATGGGACAGTTTCATCTTTCTCACAGGTAATTAATAACCAATCAAATTCATAGGTCACACACCTAAAATGACCAACATTTGTCCTTTCAAATTCTCTCTTAAATCAACTTTAAATTCTATCTTAAATCAACTTCAAATTCTCTCTTAAATCAACATTTGTCTACTTCAAACACTTTCACTATTTTACCATATTAAATTTAGATTTTCAACATTCACCATCTACAGCATCTTCTGCCTCGAAGTTTCACTATTTAAGAAATTTGTTTTCTTGATCCTAATGAAGAAAAACCCAGCTTGTTACAAAGTATGGTTTTTAAAAATTTAACGAGAAAATCAATACGTATATATTCAAAGTTGAATGAATTCTTTGTCTCAATTTTAGCAAATTAGTATTTGTGGTCAAAACTCTTAAACTACATTCATCGATCCTCATTACCGATCGCAGCTAAATGGCAAAGGCACTTAGCTCTTGGTAAGCAGGATAAGAAAGTCATATGCCTCGGTTTTCAGTTTCATATATAGATATACATTAACTTTTCAGAATGGAAGATTAGAAGCCTACTAAACTATTGTATAATTAATGATGATTTGTAGAGTTGTTCTGGCACCATTGGCAAGAAATAGATCTTACAATAATGTTCCTCAGCGTCATGCCATCTTGTATTACTCTCAAAGAACCACAAAAGGCGGC